>JARHVA010004029.1:972500-1042500 GCA_037957365.1 Torreya grandis | reverse complement strand
CAATGATTGAAGTATGATAACTCAAGAAAGGATTCAAAAAAAGTTCCCTCTAAAGTATCCAAAAGAGCTTTTTGATGCAATTAGTGCTAATTTTGGTGAATATAGAGCAATCAATCCTTGTAATATAGCCATTGACACTTCTAAGATTAACCATGGGGTTAATGAGGAATTTTATTCACCAAATGAGAATGATAAATGTAATGACTCCCAAATAACTAAAGTACCATCTATAACCCAATCCATAGGGAAAAAAAGAAAAATAATATCCAAAGCTACAAGTCTAAAAGATATTGATGTTGAGAATAATAAGTCAGTTGTTTCTACTCTATAGATGGTTGAGAAGGGGTGAATGAAATGCCATGAGAAGGAATTCAATTTACTTGAACACCAGATGTAAAGGGAATATGTGAATGAGGAGAGGTTGATCAAGATTGAATAAAAAAAGATCAATGTGTAACTCAATTTGGTCTCAACTTTGAATTCTATTGGGAAAGCCATGTTGAAGATTAGTGAATCAATTTCCAACAACAAATGAATATTTTCATTTGCTAGTTTACTTTAACATTTGTAGTGGTTATATTCTCTCGTATTGTCCTTCTTCAACCTAAACATTTGTTATATTAATCATGTTTCATGGGAAGAGTTGTAGTTGGAAAGACATCATGTTTTACTTATCATGTTTTATAAGCTAAAATGAGTTTTGCTTCTCACACATCTCACATTTCATGTTATACTTATCATGTTTCATAAACTAAACTGAGTTAAACTGCAAAAGTCTTTCATATATGCTGATTTTTACTTCTTCTTTTACTTTTCATGTTTCATAAGCTGGAACAACTATTTTATATAAGTTGATTTTACAATTTATAAAATTGTTTAAAGAAAAAAAGAGTTTATATCCAATATAACTATCTTTAAAGATGATGTAAATGACACTAACACCCACCCACATAATGGTAGTTGAACTTTAAATGCTTTTACATTTGTTGTTGCCTTTTATGAAAAGATAGAATCATATTATTGGGTGTTATATGTTATAATTTTTATGTCATAATTTGTAGTCAAAGTGTAGTCATCTCAATGATATTGAATGGGAATTTCATTATGGATTTTTTTATTTTTTTGTAAGGGGTTTTGAATTATGATCTTCAAAAATATCTATTTCCATAAAATGGATTCTAGTTCAATAGAAACAGTAAAGGTCTTCCTGACAAGCGCATCTATTATTATCCATTTGGCATTACAAATCTAGTTTGATATTCAAGATTCAAACATTTACATATATCAAAAAAATGTAAGAGATGTTCTTTTTTAAGCACAAAGTCATCAAATTCTGAAATTGATGTGGAGATCCATGCAATCACTTCTGAGCAAGAAAATATGATATTTGAAACAAATTTATGTAATTATCAATTGGCAGGGAGGATTCAAAATGAATAGTATATCAAGCCTCATTCATTACACTGGTGGAACCATTATATATTTAAAGTTAGATGTGATGATGAAAGGTTTCGTAGCATTTTTAGGTTGCCCTATGCATTATTCATATCTTTTTTTGAGTTGTTGAAGGAAGACCCTAGTCAATGTGATATATCATTATTTTTAGCGACATCTATAAAGGATAGGGTGTTTCTAGTTGAGAAAAAAGTGGCCATTATAGTTTTATGGTTGTCATCTGGAATGACAATGATTATCATTAGTGAGATTTTTGGTTGTGGAAAGTCAATAGTGGTAATAATTATAAACAAGTTCATTAATTATGTGCATATACATTTAAGAAGTCATGTATAATGGCCAAATAATCATTTAATGATATGGCATGTCAAAAAGGGTTTTAAAAAAAAACAAGGCTTTGCAAATTATTATGGTATTATAGATGCGACTCATATTCAATTTGACCTTCTATGTAATGAGTGTTTTTCATATTGGTATGACAAAGATCACAACTATAGTATGCCATTGCAAGCCATTGTTGATAGTAATATGCATTTTATGCATGTTTTCATTGGGTGGCCTGGTTCTGTTAATGATACTAGACTATTGCAAAATTCTTCTTTTTACAGATTATGTAAAGGTGGGGAGAGGCTTAATAGTCATTATATTTCCATTAGTTTTATAGCTATGAGAGAATACATTCTTGGTGATGGCAGTTATCCATTATTACCATGGTTAATTACTCCATTTTGTAGACCTTGAACAATTAGTTAAAGGGAGTTTGATTTTAAGTTATCTTTAATAAGAATTGTTATTAAATATGCATTCAGAAGGATAAAGAACATATGGTGGATTTTGCATTCCAAAATTTGTGAGCCTAGTTTGTAAATGTTGTTGAAGACCATTCTAGCATGTTGCATATTGCATATTGCATATTGCATATTGCATAATATGTTATTAACATATGACGAGGATGACAATGAGACAATTGATGTCAATGAAAATGAACATAATATGTCAAGCAATGAATAAGCATCAAGTGATCTAATTACAACAATGGATCGAGTGTCTTTGATGGAATTTGTCAATGGAGGATATGGAGTGGCCCAAACATAGTGAAAAAATGATCTTTCTGCCTTTAGTCTTCTTCCACATTTTTTGAATGTCAATATGAACATCAAAAGTAAAACATTTTAAAAAATATTTTGAGTTTTCTATTTGAATGATATTAGTTGGGTGATTTGTAGTTTATTATATAGTCTTTAGTTTATTGATTAATGTTGTGATCTATAAGTGTAATTCAAATTTGATTTGTAACTATAATATTGTCTGCAAATGTGAAATTCTTTGAGTGCAAAAGAATTTATAGTAATGTTGATATAGATTCCATGTGAGTGTTTGTTTAAAACTATTTTAGAATAACAATGTCACCCATTTTAAATGGCTAGGAATGATCTTGAGCCCTGGAAATTTGGTTTTACAGGTTATGCATTATTTTATTACAGTTGCATGTTGCCAAAATGAGAAGATTTTTGTTTGATGAGATATAATATTGTAGGGAGTATGCCTCCAACCTTATTAGCTAAAACTTAAAATGTTTCATTAAATTTGAGAATATTTTGGTTTTGCAAATGGTGATGTTATATTTGAACACAACAAACCATTGCTTAATGCACAAGAAAGAACTATAGTTGGATGGGGGGATTTATCTAATGGCTTATTAAGGTAAAATATTCTAGTTATAGGGAATTATTATAAGCACGGTGAATTTAAATTTGAACAAACACAATAGGACAAGGGAGAATGGATGGGTGGAGCTACTAATTCTAACTACAAACCAGCTTGTAATGACCTTTTTTAATGCAAATTGGAATGACAATTCATATAGAAATTAGAATGATTATATGTATGTGAATTAGATTAGCAATTCAATTTGTAATGATGATTCAAACACACTCTAATGAGCATTCATATACCAAATCAAATGAATATTCATATACAAACATAGAGGATGAAAGGAAAACTTACAAAGCAACACAATAGGTAAGGTTTCTTATTCTTGATGATGGATCAAAAATGGCATACACGGTTTTATCTAGAATCTTTCTCTCTAGCTCTTTTCTTATCTACATTTATATCTTATGTTTTAAAATTTGCATTCCATATGTTTTTTAAAGTGTAACTGATGTGCCCTAGCAATTACACTTACAACTAGCATATAGTTTTAACTTTGATTTGAAACAGTTAGGGTTGTAACATGACCTGCAATCATTTCTATTCTTGAACATTAATTTTATTGCTCTTCTCTTATTGGTATCCCTTATAGTGTGTAGGTTATTTTGGAAGATATAAACTAGTTCATGCCCAAAAGAGGTAAAGGACAATACAATTTAGAAGCAATATAGCTTAGAATTGTCAGTAACATATCTGATCTATATAACAATGAAAGGTGTATGTCAAATTGTACAATAATTATGGATAACTAAAAAACCTGGCAAGTGAAAAATCACACCTTCCTTATCTATGGTTAGTATGCTAATGTATTAAGAGATGATGCTTATTTGGACCAATTATCAGAGCATATGCTTCTTGTTGAATTTACAATATATTTGTCATTTTAATTTGACAATTAAAGCTTCAAATATTGGGTATTTTATAGCTTCCCTGATCAATCAAATATGCATAAAATAATTATGAGTATTGTATTTGATTTGTGGTTTCATATTTTTGAATCTGGATATATTCCAACATGAAAAATGGCATCTTATCTTCTCTATGTTGGAATGCTTTATCACTGCAAGTGAAATACAAATCTGAAGGTGATATAAAATTGTTTAAATTTGACATTATTCCTTTGAAATTCCTTATCCTCTTGTATTAAATTGAAATGCTTTGTTATGGTATTGACTAGATTAACTTGCTTCTGTAAAGGGTCCATTACTTCCTCAACCCCCCTTTGCTAAATTTTGTTTCCTCTAAGGAGACCACAGTTAGTATGGTTTACCCAAAGTTACTCTCAAGGAATTTGAAAGTAGTTCCAGGGACCTAATTATGGGAATAAATTATTCATTGATATTGTTGAAAAACTAGATTTGATTTATATTTCTTTGTAGAGATAAGTTTTTATGTTACCTGATTTTGTCATAAGTAATGGCATCTTATCTTCTTGTTTAATATGTTTTTGAAATCAATTTTAATGCATGATGGGTCATAATGGGTTGTTCTATTTTGAAGTTTTTTTAAAAATATGAGTTGAACACATCTGTAATAAATATAATTCTTTTTGCATAATACCAAGTGGTGAATTTAAGTCCCTATAATTTTATAGTAGGTATTTAAAAAAACTACATGAGACCAAATGATGAATTTAATCCCCTATAATATTTTAACAACACCTACTAAAAAATGTTTAGCAGACCCCCAACATGCAATTGGGCCCTAAGAAGAAGGATAGGGGATAAGAAAGATGTTAAAGGCAAGAAAAAGGATGGAGAGGAGGATACAAAGGGCGATGAATCCAAAGGTGGTAGTGAAGAAACAAAGGGAGATGGCATGAAGAATGAAGCCCTTATTCCCAAATATGTAATAGAGTATGTTCACCCCCCTCAACTTTTTAGTGATGAAAACCCAAATGCCTGCTCTATCATGTAACTGGGTACTATGCTAGAGTACCAGATATTATGGGTAGGCATAAATCCTTGGTGAATTGAAATGGTCATATGATTTGAAGATGGTAAAAGAATTGATCAAGAATAGCAAGGATAATAATCTTATTGGGAGGAATTCTTGTGCATAAAAATCTAGGTAGGACTATAGAGTAATACTTAGATTTGTGGTTTTTACTTTATTTTCTATGATAGGTACTCAACATATTTTTAGATCTAGAGCATGGCACTCTACTGCTTGCTTAGAAATTTTGTACTCAATAGTATATTCTTCATGTAATAACATACTTTGTCCAATTCAAGGCAGTGCCCCCATGATGTATATTCCTTGAGGGAGTGAGCATCATGATTATGTTGTAAAAAAAATATGTATTTTGAATTTTGGCATACTGGTTCCAATTTATACTTCCATTTCATTATTTGTACATGAAGATGACTTAAAGGCTTATTCAAAATTTGGCATGGTGGTTCCAATTTCTACTTCCATTTCATTATTTGTGTATGAAGACCCCTTAAAAGGCCTTATTTAAGTTGTGTATGTTTCATGGTTTCATGATATTTTCATCCACTACATTTTGTAAGGGGATTTGAAGCTTCTTGTAACCTAAGTTCGAGAAATTATTCTTCAGAGTCCCAAATTTATTTGGCAAAATTATGTAATGAATTCTAAGGTGAAAAAAACTAATCCATGATTTTGGTAAAATCAGAGTTAGGGCTTTAAAAGTCTTGGACTGTGTTGTTTGTAAATTCATCTGATCATTTATTTTAATCATCCTGCATGGTAAATTTGAAGAATGATTATCCTGTGGGGTTGGGTCTATTGCCTCTTTGAGGATAAATTTAATCATTTAGTTTCTTTGTTCTGCAAAGTAGGTATTGAATGCAATGTTGATAAGAAGGCATGTCAGGTGGGTAGGTATTGAATGCAATGTTGGGGGCCTTTATATTGCAAAGATGACCTAGGTTAAAAATTATGGTCTGTATTTGATGTTGCTTTATGCTAGATTTAAACTGTGATAGGCAATTGTTACTTAGAATGTGATATGGTAATTGGATAATCGTAGAGATGATCCAAGTTCAAACAAGTATAGTTATTTGATTTAACAAATTAGACAATGTGTAGAGATTGAAGAGGTTATCTAAATTCAAAAAATTCACTAGTATTGTAGATATACCATGACATACATGAGAATTTAACAATTCCCAACAATCGATTAATTGGAGGATTATACAAAATAGAGAAGATCAATATGAGGATTATGGATTATCCAATTGATTTTATGGATTAGTTTGGATATTACACACCAAAAAACACCTAATTAAATTGATTTCTCACTATAATGATAGATTTGAATCTATGATATGCAACTTTTACAAGCACACAACACCATTCAATAATTCACAGGGTATTCTATAAATACATTTATAACAAACATTCTTTAAGACAATGTAATCAATTGTATGATTTTGGATATATAAACCCCTAAAAATACTCAAAATAAATTCCAATAAGTTAAGGAGTTTTGATATATATACATCTACAAATGCTTAATACAATTGATTATATCATATAGTGTAATTTACGATGGTTGTAGAGGTTGAGAAGAGAGAGTAAGAATATGAGATGTCAATAAAAATTATAGATTTTATTGGTTTTAAATTTTATATTTGTTAGATTGTTACAAGTTAGTTTTTTTTCTTATTTTAAAGAATATTTGAGAAAAATTGTGATATCTTGAATATGAGTTAGAGTTTAGAACCCATGTTTTATCAAAAAATATATATGAAGACTAATGTAGTGATGTAGTAATTAGATTGAGTCTATTTATCTGAGTTGGTGAAAAATGTTTTATAAAGATAATTGAGCTACCAATCAATTTAGAACATTTTAATAAATGAAAATATGAATTTAAAATAACCATACTAGTTTCCTTACAATCATAAATCTAAACTATAACATGTAACTTTTATAAGCATGAAACATCATTCAACAATTCACAAAATAAATGAACAATTGGAGGAGAATCTAGATACACTCGTAGGCACTCACATACTTGGGATAATTAAATTATTTGTATAAGCATGCAACATCATTCAACAATTTATAAAACAAATGAACAATTGGAGGGGAATCTAGATATACTCGTAAGCACTCAACTACTCGAGATAATTGAATAGTTAGAGGTAAATGAGGTTTTGGAATTTGCACTCAACAAAATTGACCACTTGGAAGATTTTAGATATATAAACATCTACAACTCAATACAATATACATATGGGCCAATACCCACATTTGGAGGATTGTGGGGGATGATTTTAACCATCACGTACATTTGATAGTTGACAATAAAGTAAACTATCGATATATGTAGTTGTCAATGTGTGCAGTAGAGAGTTGGTGGATTAGTGTGTTGTCATGATAGTTTGATAACTAATTGAAATGATTACTTATACAAGAGACCTTTATCTATAAGAGATTTCATAGATGAACTTGGAAAATAAAATGATGGATTTATGGTTGATAATCACTCAAGTATCAATATTTATAATAATAACTTCATCAATAGTCTTATAATATATGGAAGAGATATAAAAAATGATTCAAAATTTACTATGGGATATGATGGTATTGGTAAGGAGCCATTCGGTTTCATTATCTTGCCTATTAAGTTGGATCCCAAGATAAATTTAAAACCATTTCACATGCGGCAAATGATAAATATTATGATGTCTAGTTTTGTATACCATGGATACATTAAATGAGATAAATTCCTTCTACTATATACCAATGTTTTAAATTTTTAGAGGAAGATCAAATTTTTACAATTAGAAAACATGTAATTATCCACAGCCAAAAGTTTAAAAATAGATAGTATTTAAGTGTTAGTAGAGGATCCTATATTCCCTCATAAAAACATGTTAATGTATTATAGTTTGTTATTTGAGAACAACTTCAGGTTGTAGGTAGATATATATTTCACTGATTATGGCTTTATTTTCTAGTGAAATCCTTAATAATCAGTGTTATTCCATTTTAGAATAAATTTGGTTAATCAAATCAAACATCTTGAATAGATTAGATATGTAGATTCACATAGAATATAAAATAAACATTTAAGGAAAATTGATCGGTACAGATTACACATAACACAAAAAATATCAAGGCAACCATGATCTCTATAGCATTACATTTCTTAAGCATAGATCAATCCTTTATTTTATAAGTCAATAATTATAGAGTTTTAAGGAAGTTTTGTCACTTCATCTTCATGACTATTCAACTCTAGCATTGAAGGAGTATTTGCGTCTTCTAAACTCTTCCAATATTCAAACAAAAGTTGAATTACATACAAAATATTCTATATCGCACACTGGTCACTTATACATTTACTTCTATGATTTTACACTTCTTAGTTTAATAACAAAAATTACCGGGACTTAAAATATCATCTCATCCGAAGAAAAAGTCACAAGGAATGTATCGAATACTAGAACTGGTAGAGTCACTCATTCTGAGTTGTGGGGTTGGTTAAAAAGTAATAATTATGGTTATCGATCAAAGTGATATTTAAAAGTTATCACCTCTTCGACACTACTTATTCTCCATTTTAGGTTTTTGACTAAGCAACATATCAACTTACCACCCTTTTTGGGTTTTCAATAGATTGACATAACTAGGAGGCCTCCTTTATAGTTTTCAACCATCTTGGCCTCGCTCACAATGACTATTTCCTACCTAAACTTTACGATCTTCACAAAAAAAAAATTTAATACCTTACTGTGATAGTGGAAGCATGGATTTTGAGGCTGAATTCAAGTCCACCTATGATGATAGAGGATACATTAGAACCATTACTAGTGATGTTGCTATTGCAGAGTCAGATGCTAGTGGCATTAGTTGTGGAGGAGGTGATTGAGTTGTTTTCTTTGCTCATAGGGCTTTTATAAGCTAAGTAGATGGGATAAACTATATTTCATTGATGATGACTTGAATGAAACTATCAATATTTGACAAATCTTACTTAAATTATCATCAATTATCCAAAATGTATTATACCATGGTGATCAATGTGCATAGGGGGTTTGGGTCTGTAAGATTGCCTAAATGTCCTCATCCTCTGTAGCTATGATGTGATGACAAGCTTGTGCTACAAGACCTTGAGTTGGATGTCCTATGATATCAAATTTATTCTATATGTATATCTCTATGTCTACATGCTAGAAAATGTGTTACAAATCATCTCATTCCCCAAAGTGTACATCCTCTACATGAAATTATCTCTAAAATCAAGAGATTATTTGGTCAAAATGTCCATCTCAATTGGTCCAAATGTATGACTCTCCATAATTGCTTTGGATTTGTCAGCCTTTGAGAGGTCTTTCTTGATTTCATTTTATATGTCTTGTAGTTGGTTCTTCCAGTCAAGAAAACTTGAAAATTTTGGATTGTTTGATGCATCATAATATCAACATCCTTCTCATATTTTTATATCAACTAGAAGATGAATAATGTTTCTACTTGAAGGTGTTGACCTTGAGCTCGTAGCTATTGCAATCATTGTGTCATAACCTAGTATTTTTTAAGATATGCTAAGAGAGCCATGATCTAATTTTTCTATGACATTACTTGCTTTCCAAAGACTTGTAAGACTAATTTTAGGTAGGTATCATCTATCAACTTACATGCCTTAGAGAGTTTTTCATGGACTTACGTGTTCTCTTCTCTGACCTAAGTGTTATTTTGATCTATCTATAACACTTTATATGCAATAAACACCTAAAAGGAAACACTCCAATATTTTTGGCCAAGGTTAATTTGGTAACATCTATTAACACCTCTTGACTTCTCTTTGCAAGATCAAGTGAAGTTATACTAGTTTCTGATGGTGCAAACTATTGTGTGATAGGAAGGGTGAATGTTGTTCTTTGCATGGGTGGGGCTTGGATATCCAACACCCAATGTGTGCTTGAATTAACCTTAACTTTTAATTTCTCTTCTTGATCTCCTCCCTGAGTTGATCTTGATCCTTCAAGTGTAGTTGATAGTTATTATTGGATATCATTGATTGAACCCTTTTTTTCCTTGGTTATGTGTTGAAAAGGTTGTCCATGACACTCAAGTGCTTGGAATTTCACTTTCATTTCTTCCTTGTGCTTATTCTCATGTTCTTATTTTACCTTGGCCTCTTGTTCTACCTACATTTTTGTTACTTTTTTTACTATCTCCTTCATCACTTGTTCAAACCTTTCCTTTACAACTTGCTCTTCTTCGGCTTTCTTCTTCAATCTTTCCTTCTTGTGCATTTATTATTTCTTATTCTCATTGACTTTATTATGTTTTTCCTCTTATCTATGTTTTTCATCCTTTTTATTTTCCTTACCATCCTTGGTTTCTTGCTTAGCCTCTGCTTTCTTAATCTACTCTTCTTGCATTTCTCACTTCTCCTATTCTTTTTTTGTATTCTTCCTCCTTTTTAGCCTACTCCTATTTACCCTTCTCCTTATCAGCCTTAGCCTTGTCAACTTCCTCTTTGGCCTCCATATCTTGTTATGCTTGTTTGTTTATAATCTCTTATTGTAGTTTGTCTTATTTAGGTTGCTCTTGTTATTTTGTGATGGAAAATGAAGCTTGTTGAGGTTGTGCACCCATTGCCAAAGACTCATTAGTATGGGTTGTACTCGATGATGTACTACAACCTAAAGTTTGCACATAGATGATTTTGAGTGAGAAAGGGGGACCAAAACATTCTTCTACCTTTACACAGTGTGGGTCTAAACAATAACTTGTTCTTATTATACTTATTAAGTTCCTTCCTTACCATCTTCTATTATGACAAACCTACCCATACATTATAATATTATTGGAGAGGGCCACCTGGGAGTGAAAAGTATATGATTTAATGACCTCAAATAATTTTCTTGTTATACCCCTAATTCATCCATGACTATTTATTATTTGTCCAATTGCATTGGTGACATCGTAGGGGTTGACAGTCCTAAACCTAATGCACCTCCTTGAAAAATAGTTTGAGCTCCCCACTTCATCTCTTCTTCCTTCCCAATAATATCCACTATAATTAACAGAGGTAGAAGTGGAATCTACACCATTAAAACTACTAAAACCATGTTGTGTGCTTGATAAGTGTGAATGACCTTCCAAAAGAAAAATTCATTTTCTTCTTCCTTGTCAAAATAATTTTTAATGTCTTCCAATATTTATTTGTAGACTTCTTCTAATGTGACTCCCATAAATACATGTCTTATTATACTATGATCTTTGTCTATTTATCTGTATGCTAAGGAGCTGAGTTGTTAGTCTTCTTTGGCATTGCCAAAGATTTGTGAGCTAGAGATTTGAACTTTCCTACAACTAGTTGTGCTTGTGGAGTTGCCTGTAGTTACACTGTTTCTTATGGTTGTGGTTGAGATTGTGCTTTGACTTATGTTTGTAGTATCATTTGTTCTTCTCTCAGTGACATTGATAATATTGGTTGTATTCACCTTACAACTAAGGTACTCTCCCTTTAAACTTCAATTTGGGTAGTAGGAAAGTTAATGAAGAATGGTAAGGGTAGAACTGATGGTTTTAGAAGTTCATGGATCCTGATTTGGACCCCATTGGGCATCTTGGTCATAGTAATGATTAGCCCCAAATATTTTATTAATTTTATTGGGAGGAGACAAAAATCTCATTGCACATGCACAGATGGAAACTTACATGAATACAATTAAGCATATATATATATATATATATATATATATATATATATATATATATATATATATACATCATGAGGGAACAAGAACATGAAGTGTTATTGTAACTTTTATTTATTTTTAAAAATAAGGCCAATGTATGAAATCATTATCTTGACATTTATGCATCATTTTCCTTTCTCTATCAAAGAAATAAATCTTTTGCCCAAGTCAACACATAGGTAGCGGTGAGGATTTTTCTAGTTAATTTATTCATATATTTTAAAGAGATTCAAATTTTATGGAAAGTTGACCTTCCATGACTACAAATTTTTTTTGTTTTTTCCCCCTTTTTGTAGTGTTTTAGGAGTATCTCATTTTTCATATGCTTTATAATGATATTTTGGAGTTTTATATAGATTAGAGACTATATGAAGACACCAAAAATGTACCTAACATTTATTTATTATTAAATTATATGTTTGTGTATTTGTTGATTGTTAGTTTAAATTAAGACTTATTAGTACTTGTTTTTGTATTTGTTGATTATTAGTTTAAATTAAGACTTATTAGTACAATTATTCTTTTAGCATATCATTTAGCTATCATCCTCCTTTTCAAATTTGATATTATTTTGGAGAAACATAGACTTGATAGTTCTGGGAATCTTCCTTCGAGTATGTCCTCCATTTACCCTATGTGACACTTGTTCCATATTTTTTGATTGGATGTCGACTTACATGTCAATAGACTCCTAATTTGAATTCAATTCATCTATAAATTCACAAGCACCCTAATGCATTTAAGTGTCAATTATTTATCTATGATTAATCTAAGGGCATAATCTATTATCGATTTGAAATGAAATCTAGCATTTATTGATCATAGGAGTCTTGAGTATTTACAAATATTTTGAGAAATCAAGCAATCATTATATAGGATTCATTGTAGCACCGAAGTTTATGTTAGTGACAAATTGCATTGCACTGGTTTTTCTAGCTAATAAATTACTATAATTATAAGAGTGTTATTTTCAATATTTTTACATTGTTTAGAGACATGATAAGAGTCAAACTAACTGTAATAAACCCTTGAAAAACATTGTTTTTACATCTATCAATCCATTAAGGGTAAGTAGAAGAAATTATAAAGTCAAGCGAGTTTTTGGAGCCCCAAATCTAATGAACATAGTTGTAAAAAAAATATGCATTCTTAAAGTTTACCAAAATCATTAATTATGTTTGGTTGGGACACCCCATGAATGTCAAGTTAACAGTTTAAATGAGGTCCTCCATTTATCATGAGTTTTTAGGATTCTTGTTGTCTTACCACAAAACCTTGGTTTCCACTGTTAGAATTTGATGCTTATCTTTGGATCTCTAAATATTCAAGATACATTCCTAAACCCTTGTTTTTTATTTATTTCTCTAGGTTGGAAAATTAATTAGGTTTAATTTAATGTTTCACATATATTTAGGCCTAGTTAAATGTATATGGATTTTTATATAGCAATTTATTGAAATTCACATATATATTCTACATTTTGGTGAATCTATGAGCTCTTACACCCTTAGGGTTTCATCTTTTTGCCAACCCACATTGTATTGCATGATCTTTATCCTTCTAAGATTAGATCTCATTCTTTAATATAAATATGAATTTATCAAACTTTTCTAAGGCTTGTTTTATTACACTTTGTCATATATGTTAGCTTTAGTTCCTTTGAGTTTTATTCCACACCTTAAATTATTTTTCCTCAATATTTTTCAAATGGTAGTGGTCTTGCATGGTGTGTGTATTCAATGTTTAATTTTTTATTTTTCCACTAAAATTGATTAGATCGAAGAATTCAACTAGGAAGAGTATTATGATTAAATTGTGTACCTATTGATTTTGTTAAAATTCTTTTGTTTAATTACAAATCTTGTTTGTAAAATAAAATGGATCCATAAATGTAATTATTTTTCAAAAACTTGTATTTTATGTAATAAATGATAACGATGGATATTTGAGTTGAAATGATTTGAATGATTCTCAATTTGACAATGAATGTGAATATGAGTTCTCATAAAGTGGGTCAAGCACCTGCCTCACATAATGGATTGTAATCTATTCCTAGTCATGTAGTCACTTCTCGAATATCTTATTAACCTATTCATGTTCATGTTTATATTTCCTCCGATATATTTCTAATGTTTATATTTATTCTTAAAATGCTATGATTTCTCAACACGTTCCCATTGCTTCTTAGTTTCTTAAAAAATTTCAACATGTTTCCATTGCTTCCCAAGATCTTTAAAATTATAAACATGATTATTAAATGTGTCTTGTTCAACAATATCTTGCTTATAATGCTTCACAAATTGTTTCACATGTGGCTAATACCTTGTAAAATTATTCTAGTCCAACTTATCACACCTCTACTTATATTCCAAATCCTAAAAATGAATGCTATGATAGATACATTTTATGACTTGAAAAACCATATTAAGTTCTTTTCACAAGAGTATTTAAAATAAAAAATAAGGTCACTTGTAATGATATTCTTCTAAAACCCTTGGCTTATGAAGTTCTTGCATGCCCATTTCCAATAGGATTTGTTGCTCCATAGTTTAATTTTTATAATGGAAAGTGAGGTCATTCTCATCACATTAGTGCTTTATATGTCTCTTGTTCATATTTTTCTCATGATGATCAATTATTAACTAAGTATTTCCAAAGGAATGGAAGGATAATACACTTGATTGATTCTATGATTTACTATGTGGATCCATAATGTTTTTTTAGAATATTAGTTAATTACTTTCTAGCTCACTTTTCAATCAATATTAGTATGAAGATTACCTTTCTATAATTAGCTCAAATCAAACAAAAGTCAAATGATAAGTGAGTATATGCTTATATTTAAGACTATGGTTACCAAGTCAAGTCATCAACCCCAGATAGTAAATTTCAATGTATATTTGTTTATAGTTGCTTCCAATTATTAAGGAACAAGTGGTTTTAAACACTTACCATTATTTTTATTAACTTTGTCATATGATTAGATATTTTGAGGTCAATGTTTTTGATGCAGGTGTGCTTAAGTATGGATTAGATGCTCTAACTTCTAGTAGTGCTTCATGCCAAATTTATAAATAAAGATAAATTTTAAGGATATAAGGAGAATGCCTTTCAACCTAATTTTGATGTTAAGAATATGGTCAATGTTATAGAAAAAGTACCCAATATTCTCATATTATCTCAACAAAGGGAGCATAGACAGCCAAGTAAAGTCTAAAAAATGTGTTGAATTTGTTTCTTAAGTTTAATATGATTACTTTTCCTCCCAGTAGAGAATTCGATTTGGAAAGGCCACTACCTAAGAATTATTATGAAAATGTATTTGTGATTATTATAAAATTATAGAGCATTCTTAAAATATATGCATTACCTTGAAACATAATATAAAAGATATCATTGATAATAATCAAATTCAAGTGGAGGACATAAACAAAAAATTGAATGAATCAATGGTTCCACCAAATCAACACTTAATTTTTTTATCAACCCTCGTGTAAATAATAATAATCAACCAAATGATCAACAGAATGTTCATATGATAGATAGATAGAAAATATCAAAGAGAGACACCAAATACTTCTAATTCTCATGTGGTTGATGGATTTATTGGTGGGGTTAGTGCAATTATAAGGAATATGGCACCTCTTTTTTGGGAGGATTATTTATTAGGTAGGCAAAATCATACTTGTATATCATAGAGTCCCCAAATATGTCATGACATAAATAATGGTGATAAATGGACAAAACATAACGGTTTATTCTTTTTACATGTGTGATATTATATGACACTTCATGACACATTTTGTACCCCAGCATGATGGGTAGGCATGTCCTAGAGACACATCCTTTGATATTTTAGCATATGGAGGAGGTATATATATTATAATATGGTATTATTTTATTTATGTAGTGTAAGAGTGATATAAGAGAGAAGAGTGTATAAGAGTATATGTAAGTGAGAGATAGATGAATAAAGAAAGAGATAGAGAGTATGGTGAAATGTAACAGACATTGATATTAATAAAATAAAAGTTAGAGTAGGAAATATTTTGTTATTGTATGTTCATGGATTATATCACCAATTTATTTTAATTTGATATGCATAAAATAAGTAATAGGTTGTAATTTGATGTACCTACTCCTCTTTGTGTAATATCAACTCTATGTTAGGTCTCTCGATCCACTAAATTGATACACAATATTTGACATATGTCAACAATATTCCATTTGTATTTCATGATAGTTTGATAACTAATGAAAATTATTACTTATACAAGACATCTATTTATAAGAGATTTCATAGATGAACTTGGAAAATAAAATGATGGATTTATGGTTGATATTCATTCAAGTATTAATATTTATAATAATAACATCATCAATAGTCTTTTAATCTATGGAAGATATTTAGAAAATGATTCAACATTTACTATGGGATATGATGGTATTGGTAAGGAGCCATTTGGTTTCATTATTTTGCCTTTCAAGTTGGATCCCATTTCACATGGTGGCCAATGACAAATATTATGATGTCTAGTTTTATATGCCATGGATACATTAAATGAGAGAAATTCCTTCTACTTTATACCAATTTTTTAAAAAATTTAGAGGAAGATCAAATTTTTAAAATTAGAAAACATGTAATTATCCACAACCAAAAGTTTAAAAATAGATAGTAGTGTTAGTAGAGGCTCCTATATTCCCTCATCAGAACATGTTAATGTATTATAGTATGTAATTTGAGAATGACTTCAGGGTGTAGGTAGTTATATATTTCACCAATTATGGCTTTATTTTCCTGTGAAATCATTCATAATTAGGGTTAGTTAATTTTAAAAGAAATTTGGTTAATCAACTCAAACATCTTGAATAGATTAGATATGTAGATTCACGTAGAATAGAAAATAAACATTTAAGGAAAATTGATGGGAACAAATTACACATAACACAAAAAATCTCAAGGTAATCATGATCTCTATAGCATTATGTTTCTCAAACATAGATCAATCCTTTATTTTACAATTCATAATATTTATAGAGTTTTAAGGAAGCTTTGTCACTTCATCTTCATGACTATTCAACTCTAGCATCAAAGGAGTATTTTCATCTTCTAAATTATTTCAATGTTCAAACAAAATTTGAATTACATAAAAAATATTCTATATTGCACACTTGTGACTTATACATTTACTTTTGTGATTTTACACTTCTTAATTTACTACCAATAATTACCTAGACTTAAAGTATTGTCTCATCTTAAGACAAAATCACAAGGAATGTATCAAATATTGGAAATGGTAGAGTCACTAGTGTTGAGCTGTGCAGTTGGTTAAAAAGTGATAATTATGGGTATTGATCAAAGTGTTGTTTACAAATTATCACCTCTTATGCTCTACTTAGTCTCCATTTTAGGTTTTTGACTAAATAACATATCAATCTACTACCTTTTTTGGGTTTTCAATAGATTGACATAACTAGGAGGCCTCCCTTTATAGTTTTCAATCTTTTTGGCCTCACTCACACTGCTTATTTCCTACCTAAACTTTAAAATCTTCAAAAAATTATTCGTAATACCTTATTGTGATGGTGGAAACATGGATTACAAGGCTGAATTTGAGTCCACCTATGGCAATAGAGGATACATTGGAACCATTACTAATGATGTTGCTATTGTATAGTCAGATGCTAGGGGTATTAGTTGTGGAGGAGGTGCTTGAGTTTTTTTCTTCGCTCATAGGGATATTATGAACTAAGTAGGTGGGATAAACTACAGTTCATCGATGATGACTTGAATGAAACTATCAATATTTGACAAATCTTACTTAAATTATTGTCAATTAGCTAAAAGTATTTTACCATGGTGACCAATGTGCATAGGGGGTTTGGGTCTATAGGATTGCTCGAATATCCTCATCCTTTGTAGCTATGATGTGATGATAGGCTTATGCTACGAGACCTTGAGTTGGATGTCCTGTGATATTAAATTTATTCTATATGTATATCTCTATGTCTACATTCTAGAAAATGTGTTACAAAGCATCTCATACCCCAAAGTGTGCATCCTTTGCATGAAATTATCTCTAAGATCAAGAAATTATTTAATCACAATGTCCATCTCAGTTGGTCCAAATATATGACTCTCCATAATTACTTTATATTTGTCATCCTTGGAGAGGTCTTGCTTGATTTCATTCTATATGTCCTATAGCTAGTTCTTCCAGTCAAGTAAACTTGAAAATTTTGGATTGTCTGATGCATCATAATATCAACATTCTTCTCATATTTTTAGATCGACTTGAAGATGAATTATGTTTCTACTTGAAGATGTTGACCTTGATCTCGTAGCTATTGCAATCATTATGTCACAACCTAGTATTTTATAAGCTACATTAGGAGAATGATGATCTAATTTTACTATGACATTACTTGCTCTCTAAAGACTTGTAAGACAAATTTTGGGTAGGTATCATCTATCAACTTACATGCCTTAGAGAGTTTGTCATGGAGCTACGTGTTCTCTTCTCTGACCTAAGTGTTATTTTGATTTATCTATAACACTTTATATTCAATAAACACCTAAAAGGAAACACTCCTTCAATCTTTTTGGCCAAGGTTAATTTGGTAACATCTAGTGATACCTCTTGACTTGTCTTTTTAAGAACAAGTGAAGTTATACTAGTTGTTGATGGTGAGAACTGTTGTGTGATAAGAAGGGTGAATGTTGTTCTTTGCAGGGTGGATCTTAGATATCCAACAACCAATATGTGCTTGAATGAACCTTAACTTTTAATTCCTCTTCTTGATCTCCTCCCTAAGTTGATCCTGATCCTTTAGGTGTAGTTGATAGTTATTATTGGATATCTTTGATTGAACCATTTTTTTCCTTGTTTATGTGTTGTAAAGGATATCCTTGACCCTCAAGTGCTTGGAATTTTGCTTCCATTTATTCCTTATGCTTATTATCATGTTCTTATTTTCCTTGGCCTCTTGTTTTACCTATGATTTTTTTACTTTTTATACTAACTCCATCACAACTTATTCAACCCTTTCCATTGCAACTTGCTCTTCTTTGGCTTTCTTCTTCAATCTTTCCTTCTTGTGCATGTATTATTTCTTATTCTCTTTGAATTTATTGTGTTGTTCCTCTTATCTACGTTGCTCATCCTTTTTGTTTTTTTTACCATCCTTGGTTTTTTGCTTCACCTTTATTTCTTTCTCTACTCTTCTTGCACTTCTCACTTTTCCTACTCTTTTTTTATATTCTTCCTCTTTTTTGGCCTACTCCTATTTATCCTTCTCCTTATCATCCTTAGCCTTGTAAACTTCCTCTTTGGCCTCTACATCTTATTATTATTGTTGTTCTACAATCTCTTACTGTAGTTTGTCTTATTTAGGTTGTTCTTGTTGTTTTGTGATGGTAAATGAAGCTTGTTGAGGTTGTGTACCCATTGCCAAAGACTCAATAGTATGGGTTATAGTCTGTGATATTGTAAAGGTGTTGGAGAGGGAGATGGAGATACTAAAACCTAATTTTTTCACATAGATGATTTTGAGTGAGCAAGGGGAACCAAAACCTTCTTATACCTTTTCACAGTGTGGGTCTAAATAATAACTTATTTTTATTATACTTCTTCAGTTCCTTCCTCACCATCTTCTGCTATGACAAACCTGTCCATACATTATAATATTATTGAAGAGGGCCTCTTGAGATTTCAAGGTCTATGATTTATAGACCTCAGAGAACTTTCTTGTTATACCCCTAATTCTTCCATGACTATTTATTATTTATCCAGTTACATTTGTGACATCATAGGGGTTGATGGACCTGAACCTAATGCACCTCCTTGAAAAATAGTTTGATCTTTCCACTTCATCTCTTTCTCCTTCCCAATAATATCCACTATAATTGATGGAGGTGGTGGTGGAATATACACCATTAAAACTACTAAAACCATGTTGTGCACTTGATAAGTGTGAATGACCTTCTAAAATAAGAATTCATTTTCTTCTTCTTCCTTGTCAAAATAATTTTTAATGTCTTCCAATATTGATTTGTAGACTTCATCTAATGTGACTCCCATAAATACATTTCTTATTTTACTATGATATTCATCTATGTATTTGTGTGCTAAGGAGCTGAGTTGTGAGTCCTCTTTGGTGTTGGTGAAGATATACAAGCTAGAGATTTGAACTTTCCTTTAACTAGTTGTACTTGTGGAGTTCCTTAGAGTTGTTATATTTCTTGTGGTTGTGGTTGAGATTATGCCTTGACTTGTGTGTGTATTAGTGGTTGTTCTTCTCTCGGTGACATTAATCATAGTGGTTGTATTGACCTTGAAACTAAGGTAATCTCCCTTTAAAATTCAATTTGGGTAGTAATAATTTCAATGAAGAATGTTATGGGTGGAATTGATGGTTTTAGAAGTTTATGGATCCTGATTTGGATCCTATTGGGCATATTGGTCATCATAATGATTAGTACCATATATTTGAGGGCACCCTAAGGCATCTGAGGGTGTGAAGTGATCAATCCTTTATTTTCAATCCTCCATTAATTAAACCTCCCAAGATACACATAATTCTATTTGTCTCATCTCCATGAAAAGTTTGTAAATGCATTTTATGGCCAGTAATCTACATCTAGTACAATCAGACATTTTGGTGATTTCCACTGAGTGAAAAAAAGAAGCAGTACCAATAATATATACTAAAAATGTTTTGATGCTCATGAGACTACCTTATATATGTTTTTAGTAAGCTCCATTACTAGGATCTCTAACCAATTAAAGTCTTACCCTAGTCTAATCATTTTGTGAGCTATATCAATGACTCCATTGATGGCTTGTCTGACAATCTTGGTGGTCTGTTAATATCTATTCATGATACACTCTTTCAATAATAGAATGGGTGTATCATCCACTTGGTCGATGGGAATCTATCTCAATTCTCATGCATATGCTTCTTTTATGTCTAAATGAATAGGCAGACTCTTTGTTTCATAGGGCACCAATGATTGTACACTTGTTGGTGATCTGGTAACTTATGCCATTATATTGGTGTTGATTTATATATTCACATCCTTGGAGAGATGGATGGTGCCTATCTCTTATCCATATAAAATTTGTGGAGGCATTTAATGTCTAGTAATCTACATCTTGTACAATCAAATCTTTTGGTGATTTCCACTGAGTGAAAAAAGTAGTACCAAGAATAGATACTATAAGTGTTGCAATTTTCTCAAGGATACCCTATCTATGTTTATAGTAAGCTCTATTACTAAGAACTCTAACTAATTGAAGTCTTCCCCTAGCCTAATCATCTGATGAGCTATATCAATAACTCCCTTTGTGGCTTGTTTGACACTTTTGGTGGTCTACCAATATCTATTCATGATGTACTTTTTCAATAATCACATAGGTGCATCATCCACTTAGTTGATAGGAATCCATCATGATGATCATGTATATGCCTCATCTATGTCTAAATGAAGAAGCAAACTCTTGGTTGTGTAGAGCGCTAATGATTTTCCACTTGCTGGCATTATGTTGGCATTGATATATATAGTCACATATTTAGAGATATTAATGGTGCCTTCATTTTAATAACTCAAGAGAGTCATCATTACTTCATCCATAAATCCAAATCTAGGCAATCTTAATAATATTTCTAAATTTAAACCTCACAACCTATCTGGTAGTGTAAGGGCTCCTAACTATGTGCTGACAACTTGTGGTTGATGAAATAAACCAATGTTGGATATGTCGATAAATTAGAATGGCTATGTATCATTCCATCTCATTTCCCTTAGGTCCAGCCCTATCCCCATCTCTTCATTTTTTAAATGAAATATTGGTATAAGAAGTTGGTATGCAACCATGTTTTGCTCACTATGGATAAATTTCGTCGACCCCCCACCAGTTTTTCTTTAACACTTCACTGAAAGTTGGATATTAGAACACATTCATTTATTTTAAATTTTCAAGTGTTATTTCCCATGTATGCCCTGTATTTTATAGATATATGAATACCAAATCTTTGTTGACACCATCATCAATTCTTTGATAATTTTTTCACATCATTATCCTCCTTGCTTTGAAGTCTGATGGTTGACCTAATGTGACTTTGCCTTTTCAAGAATATATTCAATTTTTTGTTAATGGATTCTAATGATGTGATGTGATACTTTTTCTTTAAAATAGATGGATATTACCCACAACCAAATGAGATGTATATTATCCAAATATATTTGAATAAGAAAAAAGATGTATATTATCCAAACACCTACAAATCAATTATATCAAAAGGAGAGTTAACTATATCATGAGAAAGATATGCTCATATATTATTATGTCATCATGTTGGAGAGTATACCATCATAGAATTGTAATTTTCATTGAAATAATGTATGTAACATATTGTAACTTAAGACATATAAGTTTCGTGTCTAGATAGATATAACTTTGAATTATGTAGTAAAGTAACCATATTTGAACTAGATTATGCCCTATAAGTACATGATGGGAATCATGGCACCACTAATCAAGATCAGAAAGCACACAAGCACAACACACAATAATTTCATCGAATATCATAGAATGCTATAGAATAAGGTACAGGTACATACAAGGGACATGTTCAAATGTCGCATATGCAAAGATTGCACATACATAATGCCAAGGGCCAAAAATAATGGACAAGTTCAAATGTCACACATACCAAATAATGATCTCATAGATATGCTCAATAATTTTTCACACAAGGGCCAATGGCCACACACAATAAGTAAACAATGTGAAGCCTATTATGAAATAAAGAAAACAACATCAAAGGAATATAGAACAAGTAAAAACTACTCTATTCCATTCACATATATCAATGCCATATTGTTAGCATAATAGCATATCTAGTAGGAAATTGTGAAATATGAATGATTTAGCAAGACACTTGTAATATATGTAGTGTAAAATTGCATTTGAGGCCATAAATACATAAACATGTTATAATATAACTTGTAAGGGAAAGATGATCCTAGCATAGGCATGGCCACCAATTAGAAGGGAAGTCCAACATCTAAAAATGCATATGTAATGTATGTCCTACATCATACTCAAATAACTTTTCAAATACATGTGTGTATAAAAAATAATATGATATCTACCAACATATATGATAAATAACATATGAATATAAGTAACTAGCATCTCATGTCCTTCTTAGGTCCTAATTTTTTATATTTTAAAAATACTTTGAATGTTTTTTATATTTTTCCATTATTTGATTTTTTTGTATTTTTGGTATTATGATTTTTTTTGGATTTTATGTATACTATCGACATAACTTCATGATATTTATATATTTATTCACAGGTTTGCCTTCGAGTGTAGCCAAACAGTAAATTTTAATACCTATCTTTTCAATAACCAAAAATGGACTTAACCAATTTGGCTTAAAGTTGCCTTTGGTTTCTTTGTTTACACTAGTATTTTTATGGTTTTCTTTTAACATAAATTCCCCAATTTTAAATTCATGATTAAGAACCTTTTTTCCATATGTGTGTTTTATACAATCCTGATAGTCTTTGAGGTGCTCAATAGCTTGAATACAGTTACCATCAAACATTTCTAATTCGTGTAATCATTTTTATCAATACTCATTATCTTTGATGACATTATTTAGAGAGACTAGTAAAGAAGGAATTTCCAATTCTAGTTGTAGTACTATTTTTGTGCTGTTAACAAGAGAGTATGGGGTAACCTTTTTTGGTGTACACACACTTGTGCAATATGCCTAGAGTGCATAAATAATCTGATTGTGTCAATCAAGACCATGGTTGACAAAACATTTACTTAATATTTTGATGATTGTCTTATTTATTTCTCTACATGCACATTTCCTTGTGGGAAATATGGAGTAGAGAACGTATGACAAAATTTGAATTTATTACATAAAATTTTAAATGTTTTATTTTCTTAAGGATGGTCCATTATTTTTAATAATAGATGATGGTAGTCCAAACCATGAAATAATATGTGTCATTAGGAATTGACATATATATTCTTCCATATTAGACTATAAAGGTATGGCCTCAACTCATTTTTTAAAATATTGTGTAACAATAATGATGAACTTGTGCTAGTCTCACGATTATGGATTTATATTTTTGATCAAATTGAATCCCTAGAGGGAAAAATGCCAAGGTGAAACAATGGGTTGAAAATCATATGATGGAGCATGATTTAGGTTTCTATGTTTTTTTCGAAATGTTTTTCATGTTAATGACATTATTTCTCCATTGTAGGCCAATAGTATCCCTATCATAGTAAATTATGAGATATAGTTTTGCTGCTAAAGTGACCACCACATTCACTATCATGTACCTTTAATATGACTTTTTTAACTTATTCAGGATTTAAGCATCAATGTAGTTGCTCATCAAATGATATTTTTAAATAAGAATCCCCAATTATAACATAATATATTACTTTACATTTCAATTTCAATTTATGATTATGTGTAGGATTTTTTGAGACCAATACAAGAAATTACATATATCACTATACCATTTGGAATTTACTATAGTATGAGTAACTTCCATTATTTTCAAAGCATCTAAAGTTGTTGTAGCAATATATGGATGACTAAGCTTATGAATATAAAAAATTACTTCCTCATCATTGATGTCAATAGGGATCCTTGAAGCTACATTGGCCGTTGCATCAACATGCTTATTGTCCTTAGGAGGTATTATTTATATTGAGAAAGTGTCAAACTGTGTGGTTAATATTTGTATCGTGTCTTTATATGGGATTAAATTTTCTTCCTTAATTTGATAAATATCCAAAACTTTATCAACCACTATCTAAGAATCACCATATACTTTCAGATTTTTTATTCGTAGTCTTTGTGTGGTTGATAAACACAATATTAGAGCCTCATATTATGTTACATTATTTATACATGAATATCTCAAGAGAAAATCAAATGGCAATGGATGATCTTGCAAATTAGTGAAGACTATCCCTGATCCAACATTAGTGGTGCATTTTGATCCATCAAAATACATGCTCCATGTGTCATTATTAATGTAATAAGTAGTGAAAATGATCTTGAAAACCATCTTTAATGAGTGATATATCCAATAACAGAGCGGTTGCTAGATGATATGAAATAATTTACCCTTTTAATGACTTATGATATATGAACTTTAAGTCAAATTCTATGAGTAACATTACCCACTTATCAATGCATCTTGATAAATGTGATTTAGACATGAGAAACTTAAGTGGGTCTACATTGTGATAAATTATGTCTCATTATTAAACATACAATGCAATAGTTTATATGTTGTGAACACAAAAACTAAACATAATTTTTCCATAGGGTTGTAATTTTTATCATAATCGAATAATGTAAAATTTATATAATAAATTGCATTCTCATTATGATCATTATCATATTGTGTGAGTAAAGTGCCCAATGCATCCTTTGTAGCTAAGATGTTTAATATTAGGGGTATATCTAGGTGGCATGAGAATAAGTGGATTGAGTAAATATTATTTGATTGCATCAAAAATATTTTAACAACTATTATTCCATTCAAACCTAATATCTTTCTTTAGTAAGTGTGTGAAATATTTTGTCTTATCGACCAACTAAGCTACAAATCATCTTATTGCTTGAATTTTCCCTTGCAAGGATCATAAATTTTGCAGTCTTGTTGGATGAGGCATATTGATTATTTCTATATTTTTTGGATTTAAACATACATCAAATTTATGTAGTCTTTCAAATATCCATCATATATATACTAACATGGTCTTCTTGATGCTTTGATTTTACAAGTAATTTATCCACATAATATCTTTAAGTTGGTAAATACTCTATGTAATGAAGATATATTGTAGAATATTACAATTTTTTTTTATAATTTACTAGATTGTGTGAAAAGGGAATAACATAGAACTAAAAAATTACTTTTCTCTGTGAAGACTAAGAAGCCCTAGGATGTCGATTCTAGAATGGACATAGAGCTTGCAGGCTAAAAAGTCATCATAGTTTTCTTTAACTTTAGGAGTACTATAAATATTATCCATAGGTCTACTTGGGAGGCCAATAGATGATCAACCCTTAGGTACAACCCTATCACATTGAGTCTCATAGACTATGGTCGAGTTGAACCCATCAAAAGATAGGAGGATGTGGAAATAAAAGTAGCTAATCTAAGTCTCCATGGAGACTTTGAAGTTATTGATATGAAAAATGATGAAATGCACTACCTAGCATTAATCAATAATAAGTTGGTGTATGATGGTCATAAGTCCATCAATAAAATAGATAATCAATTAAAGGCACATCAATGGTATAAGATCATTATGATAGCTTTGAATAGGGATGAGAGTAATCCTTACACCATTCTTAAATAACCTGCATTTCCATATGCCTATGGAAGAGACAAATGGTTTAAATTTGGCACATAACCAAAGTTGTAGGACTTGGGAAGTAAAGAGCTCACTGATTTTTCACACCAGGTTCAACAGTTTTCCCAATTGCAACACAAAAAAAAATCATTTCTACCCAACAAGAAAATAAAGCAAGTTCCATAATTACACATGGAGGAATGCAAGTATCCATCAGTGTGATCTAAAATAATGTCAAAATTGGATCTCTTATATCAGGTGACTAAAATGGATATGGATTACATAGAACCCACTCATGAGGGAACTTTTTCATGGGAAGATGCATCTTCGGTAAGTGGTGACTCATTTACACATATGTTGAGTTGGGCACATGGAAGCCATGAGGTAATGCCTGTGAGAATGGTTTATGCTACTGAGAGATAATTGCATAATTGTAGACTTAACATAGTTTATCTTCAGGATGGAACAACATGTTCCAAACATAGGCCAAAGAGTCAACATGCTAAACTATGCTCTAAAAGGTGTTATTATGACATTGTGGGTAATTCATCGATAAAATTGATGGATTTGGGGAGAGGCAATTGAAAAAATTGGTACAAATTTAGTAACAAAACTTGAGACCATAGGAAATTAATAGATGCAAAAACATATTTTATAGGCAATACAATTGTTGTGAGATTATCAAAATGTATTTCCAACAAAAAAATTATAAGTCAAAGGTGTAAAACTTGCCTTAGGGGATATGCATATTGAGCTAAAGAAATGCACACAACCTATAAAGAAGCATCCGTATAGACTAAAATTATAAGTGAAACTAAAATTCAAGGCAAATATTGATTGGATGTAGGAAGTAAAAATGTTATATCCATTTGAAAAACTATATTAGGTAATCCGCATGGTGGTATAGCCGAAGAAATTAGGAAAAATCAAAGTCTAAAATATTGTTAAAAATTGTATTCATATTTGTGTTGATGACTGCATACATATTTGGAGACACTTAGCTCTATATGGGTATTTTAATGTCTTTTCACCAAAATTAAGTGTATCATTTTCATTTTTTCAGGGTTTAATATATTATTATTATTATCTGGCAATCACCAATGCATGTGTAGAATTTTTTTTTTGGTAAATTCATAGTGTATTAGATTTTGTTCTAGAGCTTCAACCACATAGTATTTTGTATCCACATGTCTTCCTTTCCTTTGATATGTGTGCACACGCATATGTCAATGTGGTGAAAATATAAATGCATAAAAGTGATCCATGTGTATTAATTGGTAGTTAAATTGCATGACTTTAGGATGTTTATGTAATTATTGATTATTGGTCTAAATTAAACATTATTGGCATATTTTTGTGGGTTATAGGTGTGTCTCATATTACTCTCCCCCGTCCCCCCCCTCCCCCCTCTCCCCCCCCCCCCCCCCCCCCCCGCTTCTCTATCTCTCATTGTGATGTATAGCATAGTGTGTTTGGTATGCTCAATAATGTTCTAGAGAGTTTGAAACATTAGTGTATGGTATTTAAAATTTTATGTGCAACCTTATGGTTAGAGTCCACTCACTTTCTTTGTCCCACTTTTTTTCTTCTTATGATGGTTTGATTTCAATTTACATACCAATATGACTTAATTTGAATTCAAAATTTATCTATAAATACACAAATATTGTAGCTCATTAAAGGATATAAAATATCTACTGATCATTCTTAAGAATATATAGAGCACTTACAACCATTATAGACAAAATAAAGCATTCACTGAAGTACACAAGTTTATGTTAAGACATACACCACAAATCATTGGAGCTTCTCTAATCAAATTGAAGTTTGTTGTTTTTTATATTGTTGTTGTTTAGGCCCTGAAAAATATCAAGATGGTTTACCTATTCATTGATTCAATATAAGCCTCAAAACATATGTTTCATTAAGTTTTCAAATATTGCTTCCTAATTAAAAAAATAAGTAGAATTTTTTTAAAAAAAATTGATTAGAGTGAAAATTGAAATATTAACTGAGGTTTTTAGAGGTCAGAACTAGATGAAAATAGTCATCAAACTATTTTAGGGTTGTCTTTACTTTTGTCTACAAACATAATGGTTTGGCCTATTTGAAATGAAAATGTATAATTCAAAGAAACTTTTTAAATCGTCGTCAATTTTCGAAGTTAACTTATTATCATTTATTTTAAATCTTTTAATAAAAAAAATAACTAATACAAATAATTTATAAAGAGTTATATACTCATTATTATATATTTATGATTAAAAAAAATATTTACTCTAAAAATTAAATAATTATATTTGAAATATTATTTACAGTTTAATTATATAAATAATTATAAAAGTATTTTGTCATACTTTTTATTAAAATATAAATTTGATTAAATATCAAAAAGAAATTTAAACCAAATTTATCTCCAAAATAAATTTGACAAAATAAATATTCCTCGATATTTAACCCCGATATTTAATTCCATATTAAGAAAAAGAACCTAAATATGTACCTTCGATCTTTAAAAAATAATAAATAAATAAAATTATTTATATTAAAAAATACTACATACTTTATTCCAACTCATTAAAATTGTACCTTACACTTTCATTATATACTTTCCCACGTTGCACTTTGTTAAATCTATTTTGAGCCTTTCGGAGACATTTTTTAATCTTATCACATATTTATGTGATAAATTAAATTAATTCATATTAAATTAAAATCAAATCAAATTAAATTAGTTTGCATGTATAAACCATGTACGTGAATGGAGTCAAAAGGGTTGAATGGTTGTTGCATGTTTATGTTCCAATAGTAAAATTCCATGTTTATGTGTCCAAAGGAAAAAAAATGGAAATGGAAATGGAAAAAGATAGACACACTTGTTTTAACTAAATCAATGTATAATTTATATTTTATTTTTTTCATTAATTGGGGGTATTATGAGCATCATGAGATTTGGTAATCTGACATATTTTAAATATGAACAAAACTCATAAACTATTTCGTAATTTGAGAAATTCTAAAAAATGCATAACTTTGTTTAAATATAAGTTCAACAAAGCATAAATTTGATAAAGACATATTTAACACATATGCGATAATCACAATATACATTGACATTAAATCCCTCAGATGGTGCCCTTTTAGTGAGGGAGTGATATGAGATTGCATATAACTTATATAATATATTATGAGGAGGTTCATAATATTGTGTAAATTACCTCCTTTGTAGATTTGATAAGACAATATAATTGTAGGTTGTGACACTGCATCAACTCTTACTTTGCATCATTCTTAGTATCATTCACTTTGGATTTGAAGGTTAGCTTACTCTGAAATTTTACACCGCAGGTTGTTGGAAGATTGGACCCATAGTTTACCTTATTCATAGTAATAAGCTTAACTTTGTGGTCCTTGAGCATATGGCACAAGTCATCAAAAGATTGAAATCACTTGAACATAATGAACTCATGTAGTGGAGTAAGAAATAATTGCTTGAATATGTATTACAACTCATTATCAGTTATAGGATTTGTCATCTTAGATAGCATGGTATTGTAAATATGCACATAATCATTGATGGGTTCATTGATTCATTGCTTAAGTTTTACAATTTGAGCATAGGACATATTTTCACTAATGTTACTTGAAAAGTGTGTTGGGAATTGACTTTGTCAAATTATTGAAGGCATGCACAAGTTGAAAGGGGAGGTCATAGAACCATTGCAAAGCGTAGTCCTTAAGACTCCACATAAACAACTTGGTCAACAAATTGCCGTTCTCGGCATATTCCAAACATGTTATGTGAAAGGATCTAAGGTGTTCTTTTGGATCACCTTTACCATAATACAGTGTAATCTTAGGTTCTATAAAACCTATAGGTAAGGTATAGTTTGAAAACTCTAGGGCAAATAATTCATGTAGTAATGATTGAGAATTGGTGAAATAGCCCACTCTCGCTGAAGCGTGTTCTGATTTCAAAACTTTACCTAGTTTGCATAAGGGCTTGAGTATTAGGCATGGAAGATTATGTATCAATGGATGGCGTCACATGAGTATCTGTCCTAAGAGGAAAAAAATAATTTTGCATAAGGATAGCCATAAAAACCCGAGGAAAACATTGTGTTTCCCTCAAAGTATGAGTGAGCATCACATACATAACCATGGGTGTATACATAGGTATATTAGAACACCTACTGTAGTGTTTGTACCTATAAAATATCATTGAATGGATCATAGTGTTCCTCAAATGTGACAACCTTATCATTATTTGCATTATCATCCTCTAGGGTTATATTCAAGACCTTATCCAAACATTAGGTTGCATTATTTTTATTCCCAAAAATACAAAGAACTACAATTTGTGAAGGATCTACACCATTAATTCTAAGATGTATTCTATCATGATATTCATTATTATGTCCATTATTATCTTCATAATTAGTTTCAAATTTAGGCATATCAATATTAACAATATGTTCCTCCAATTTTTTGTGTTTATTATTATCATCTACGTCAATAGAAGAAGAATGAATTTGCATTTCATCTATTTGCACACACATATGGGGTTGGATAAAGGGGTCTGACCATTCTCAATTTAAACACCACTTAACCTATCACTTAATTTACATGGACAACAAAGCTAGCCTTCTTAGATGGTATGGAATATTATCATGAAAAATGTCAAGAATGATCTAAAAAATCAGATCTGAAATTCTAATGTATAACTCTGAAGCCCTAAGAATGTAATATGAAACCCTAAGGGAAACATAGGATTTTGCATGCTCAAACAAGGATTAGGTTCATTAGAATGTTTTAACTTATTTTATATTTAATCGTATAAATATGTTAAACTATTGAATATTTACATTGCCTAAGATATAGCATAGATTACACAGATTGAGATTGAGCTTGATATTTATAAAAATGATAATAAGATAGGGTACTTATCTTGTTATTTTTTGGGTTTTGATTACTATTTATGCACACACTCAATACTACCTAAAATGGATTTATGATCACTCAACTCAGGAAACAAAGTATCAAAACTTGCCAAGACACTTGTGATAGTGCACAGATGCCTGCAGTGACCAAATATGTCTATTAAATATTGAAGACTCACCATGAATACGAAAACACACCAAACATGATGTAGCATGAGAAGAAGCATAATAATCATGGTGTAAGCATGATAAAGAACATAGTAATCAAAATGTAAGTATGGTATAAATCACATTAGACATTATGTAAACATGATAACATACATATTAAACACACATAGGAGCATAAATTTATATATAATATACATCATAGATATAAAAACAAAATATATCCAATGAAAGAAAAATGACATAAAGAGTAGTAAATATAAAGAGAACTTGGATTAGAAGGATATGCCCCATATTTCCCTCATCATTTCCCCTAAGTGAACATAAGAAAATCCCCTAATGAACATATAATGAAAAATAAAGTGTGCAACTATATTGACAAGCTCATCGATAAAATTTATACAATCAATGAAATAAAACATCGGTATATAAATAGATGATTGAAACGTGTATCCAAATATAACCATAATGTACCATTACTTGATAATAAACATTAATAAAGGAATTTTAAAAGACATACAATCATCATCAAATCCTATGCCATATATGTGACAATTAATACAATCAATGAAATCAACCAATCACATCCATGTAGAAGAAGTGTTAGAATTAAAAAAAGTGAGAAACGGGATCCTTACTTACCCACAACTTCCAAAAGAGTTTGTTGCATTTAAAGCATATTTTAAAAATAAATGTGCCATCATCATCTAGAGGTTATCATAGGATTTTAGGATGGGAAAAATAAAGATAAACTAGGGGTATAATCAATACAAAAGCATAAGCAAAGGAAACCTAAAAATAATAGAAGGATATATGCAAAAAGTAAAAACTATAAGAAGACATACAAAATCCAACATGCAAAAAAAAGCATGAAAGCCTTAATATGCGAAGCAAGGAAAATGATGATGGAGAGAATCTAATGAAGTGTAATCAAACAATGAAATCAAATAAGAATGGATGACTTAATTATGGATTTCCAAGTTATATGTGGTCACCTTCTTGTTCACCCCCTAGGGAGCATGATCACATCATTGATATGCCTTACCTCAGGGGCATCTCTATACATCAAATTTTATGGTGAAATATTTATTACTAACCATTTTTCATATTGAGCCATTTTATATTGATATGATCATATATTGATAACACCTACATCTTACGTGTTACATGCATATATACATTATGAGTGTTACATTATTGTTGTGCATGTGTGCCTATGTTTGGTAGATTTATTGCATGAGTATGATTGTGCATGCTTTTTTATTGTTACGTCCTTGTCCATAGAGGATCCTCTCTTATTCATTATCATGTTTTCATGGTTTGTGTGTCATATGTCTTTGCATGATGACTTCTTATATGTAGCTACATACTTGTATGAGATATATACCATATAGTGTACAATATTATTTTGTTTTTTCCATAATATATTTCATGCATTTATTATATATGGTATAATGTTATTTACTAATATATACATTACTATTTATATTATTACTATGATTGGTGCCTACATTTCCATAGTTATTATTATGATACATATCTTACACATATTGAGCACTCATTAGGGTAGATTATTTATCCACACACACACACATATCCTCATATAAGGATGTACACTTTTATACTGAACTATACATCATGATATTTTACAAGGTTACATACATGTCGTTTATACAATTTCTCATGTATTTTAAAGGCTTAGTCTATATACATTTTATAACACATTATGTGTTTAAGTCTATCTTTTGAGATAAGTGACTGCAACACAGGTTATTAATTCCCCCACCTCAAAAGAGGAGAATATATCTATATATTTCAGAACTTATGAGAAAAAGTACTGACAAAATATGATTGAGGAAATTTGAGCAAACTTGAACAAACTGAGAGCACCAAAAATGGTCCATTTGTACACTTCATTGATCAATAAGCGGATTAGGTTCCCATAACTCTCAGAGAAATACTAGTTATGTCTATGATTTATCTAAAAATTTTAAATTTGAATAGAGTTTTTGTTATGGTAGCATGGTCCAAATACCACTAGGCGTAGTCATTATAATGCCACTTTCAAAATTACTTTTTTAAAATTAATAAATTTCCACATTGATATGACATTGACTACTTTTTGTAATTGGCAATTTTTTTCATGTTTGTGAGATTTCCAAGATGAAACAAAATTTGTGTGGATGAAGCCTATTTTGAGCATATTTGATTTATTAAACCTTTCTTAGTAAATTCAATGTCCTTGCTTCAATTTATTATTTTTATACTTTGATGCACACATGCATTTAATCTCATATACACATAAATATAGATGCATTATGTAGATACCTAATTTCAGTACTAGTCCTTTTTTATTAGTATAATTTACCCATTTTTTGTACACTTGGTCCACTTGTTTACATTTGGCTATTTTTGGTATATCTTCCCATTGTGTTGGGCCCTATATCATTATACCATGATAGATACTCCACATATCTTGGATTTATATTCACTTTTAACAAGTATAACCTATCCATGTAATACATAATTTTTGAGAACCTATGAATTATCTATTTAATAGAGTTCATATGACCCTAAATGCTCTGGAAATGTCAAAAATATTATTTTAATATATTTTCCTATGTCTTAATTGGCTTGTTTGAATTTTTTCCTTAACTTGTAGGCCCTTATGCCTAGAGTTTTCCCTTATCTTATCTATTAGGGCCGATCCATATGTAGATGAATCTTAGAGGAACCTATATATACAATGGGCAAACTTAGTCATTTGATTAATTAAATTTCACATTTAAGCCTCTTCTAAATTTGTAGACACATAAATTTGGTATGAAATACATTAAAATATTATTTTTGACATATACTTGACATACATGACTTATACATACACATATGATTCTTGCACATCATTTTATCCTAGCCATTCATCTATCTATGAGCTTGGCCTACCCAGTTTTCCCTCATTCATATATAGGATCTCTTTAGTTTGTGTCAAAATCATATTGTTTTCATTATACATATCACTATTTCCTCAATCTTAGGTAGTGCCAAAATACCCAGATGATACCAATTATCAGTAGTCTTCACCTTTACGGATAGTGTCCCAAGTTCTCTTAACAACTATTTTTCAAAATCAAACCCTTTCCTTGGGTCACCCCACATTTACATGTCGATTACAGAGGGAAATTATACAAAGAGTCATATATATATATATATATATATATATATATATATATCCTCAAAGATGTGCAAATAGATATCTCAATGTGCACCTAATTTTTCAAATAATCTCCAAGTGAGAGCTAGATAGGAATAACCTAAGGCTATTCCTATCTAACTCTCACTTGGAGATCATTTGAAAAACTACGTGCAAATTGAGATATCTATTTGCACATCCTTGAGGCACTATATTAAATTAACAAAATTTGAAAACCCCTCAAAGGGATAATCCCTAAGCCAAGTTTGAACACTTAAATCAAGGTCAAAGTTTTATATTTTCAAGTGTCAAAATCCAAGTAGTTGCATTGTATTCAAATGGATCACTATTGAGCACATATAAGCAATGACGAGAGAATTACATATGGTTTGAGCCCTATTCAAGATATTATATTGTAGGAAAATCTTGACCACTCAGTGGTGTGTGGTTTGGGTTGTCTAACCCATATTTATAACTCTTTTTTATAGGCCAAGCAAATGTCAAAGGTGGAGTTAGGGTTTCAAGGTGAAAGGAAGCCAAATCTGAATTTGCGTACATGATCTAGAATTTTAAATTACATAGAAAAAATATTGATAAGAAGTTACAATGATTTATGGTGGAATAGATTGAAAAAAACATAGAATATAGTTTCTACTATGTACCTAAGGATATGATATATTAGTGTATATGGGTTGATGGAGATGCCAACATGTGGCACACATCCCCCTTAGTAATTATATGGGTCCAATATATTAGTAATGGAGTAACTTATAGAATTAGTGCATTGGGTAATGGTCAGCCTATATTGGGATTAGGAGGTTACCCATCCATTATAGGTCTATATAAAGGAGATGATTATCACTATAAAGATATGAATGAAGTAAGCATTGAGTCTTTTATTGTAAGAGGATATTGGAGGTTGTCCCCTAGAAGAGACATAGTGGAGTTATTCCTTCCTAAAGGAGTACTGTGGGTGTTGCCCTACCTTAAGGGTATTCTGCATATATTGAATATTTGGACATCTTGGTCCACCAATATCTATTGTGTTGAATTGATCTACATTTTTTTTGCATTATTTTTTAATATTATAAGTGTGGATCATAACAAGTGGTATCAAAGCTTCGAATTGGGGAATTTGTGGGTGGCGACACCCTAGTTTTGTGTAATCATCAATATATTTTGATTGGTTTTGAATTTATGCACAATATTTTTACTAGATATGGATAATATTTTAAGGAAGGCACCATAAAAAAATTGAGGTTTTTTTATCAGTTTTGTGGGAGATATTGTTATTTTAGGTTTTTGCTAATCTCGCTATATCTTTCAAAATATAATGATTTTTTCTTCAAAAAAATTACTAAAGCTATTAGAAAATACAAGAGCAACACAATATATTAGTTATGATGATTTTAGTATTTTTCATATATTCACTCTACAGGTCATAATTTGTGGAATTTTTTCTTAATTTTTTTTCTAAAGTTACAATATAATAAGAGGAAGCTATAGTAAAAATTCAAGACAGTTTTGATATGATTAAATGAGTTATTAACATTTTTAGGTTTCACAAACCCTAGTTTTTATTTGTGAATCATGAAGTTGCAAAATTTTTCAGGGGAAGATGATATTGTTGCTAGAGAATGGTGGCTCCTTTTGGAGAATCATTTAAAAAGAATGGGAAAAGATTATTAGTTCCTTTTTTGTCTGGGCCTGCACTAGATTGGTTTGGTTAATTGAGCTTTATTGAAAGGTTTTCTTCATGGGAAGAATTGAAACAGATCTTCCTAGATCATTGGGCTATAAAAGAAGAAGTAGAACAAGTAATAGTAGTAGTAGTAGTAGTAGTAGTAGAAGAAGAAGAAGAAGAAGAAGAAGAAGAAGAAGAATTGGATGATAAGGGTTCAAATAATCTAGCTCCAAAGAAATCTAAGTCAATTTTTCAATTTCATGGATGCATTCAAAAAAAGAAGGTTGTTGTGTCGATAAACCCTACCAATAAGTATAACTTCATAAACATGAATGTGGCCAAGCATCTACATATTCAAACAAAGAATATCAAGGAGGTTCAAGTAGATGGTAAGAATATTTCAATGTTTGAAGATTTGAAGCTCATTATGGAAAAATATGTTTTGCATTCATATTTTTATGCTTGGGATATGGATTATATGGATATAGTTCTTGGATATACATGGTTAGAGACTTTGGGAACTATCAATATTAATGTTTAAAAAAAGTTCATGAAGTTTTGGTACAGAAAAAAAAAAGGTCACTTCATAGGATATCATATTGGGAAAGGTTCCAATAACAGGCAAGGAAGATCATGAAGATGAGACTGAAATAAGTGATGAAGAGCATGATGAAGATTTAGATAAAGACATACTACAATCAGAAATGAACACTTCATCTACTCAAGAGACAGAGATGGACAAAGTGTAAGTGGTAGAAGATAATGTGCAAAAAGTTGAGGTATATAGACACCTGCATCATCATGAGAGGAAACAATCATGGAACCAGATGAGGGAGTGTCATAATAATAATCATTTTGGCTATAAAGAAAATCAAAATTATAATCATTATGGCTATGCATGGAAGCCAAAGAAAAATTACTATGGTCACGTATGGAATCAACAAAATGCAACGATCTATAGAACATGGAATGAATGGGGAAATCACTCTAAATATACATGGAAGAATACCTACTATTGTCATGGATAGAATCAGAGCAGCACAAAAAAATATGGTACATGGAATCAAAAGAGGAATAGTTATGCATGGACACCAAAGCAATATAGTTATGATTATGAACAGAATCAAAGGAACATACGTGGAGAGCTATCACCTGCAAAGATCACATATGGGTGGCTCGAAGATTGAGATTGGAGACAAGTGGTAATAATTTGAAGCATACTCATTATTTAGTTTCTTTTTATGTTTTGAGGACAAAACATGTCAAAGAGGGAGGTAATGTTATGTACCTAGGGATATGATATATTATTCTATATGGGTTGATGGAGATAACATGTGGCACACATCCCCCTTAGTAGTTATATGGGTCCAATATATTAGTAATAGAGTAACTTGTAGAATTAGTGCATTGGGTAATGGTTGGCCTACATTGGGATTAGGAGGTTACCCATCCATTATAGGTCTATATAAAGGAGATGATTATCATTGTAAAGATATGAATGAAGTAAGCATTGAGTCTTCTATTGTAAGAGGATATTGGAGGTTGTCCCCTTGAAGAGACATTATGGAGTTACTCCTTCCTAAAGGAGTATTGTTGGTGTTGCCCTACTTTAAGGGTATTCTGCATATATTGAATTTTTAGACATCTTGGTCCACCAATATCTATTGTGTTGAATTGATCTACATTCATTTTGCATTATTTCTGAATATTATAAGTGTGGATCATAACAAGTGGTATCAGAGCTTCGATTTGGGCAATTTACGGGTGGCAAAACCCTAGTTTTTTGGAATCATCAATATATTTTGATTGGTTTCAAATTTATGCACAATTTTTTTATTAGATATGGATAATATTTTAAGGAAGGCACAGTAAAAAAATTGAGGTTTTTTATTAGTTTTGTGGGAGTTATTGCTATTTCAGGTTTTTTACTAATCTAGTCAAAATGTAATGATTTTCTCTTCAAACATTTTACTGAAGATATACGAAAATACAAGAGAAACACAGTAAAAATTTCAAATTTTTTTGAATTATTTTGAGTGAGTTATGATGATTTTAGTATTTTCCATATATTCACTCTATAGGTCGTAATTTGTGGAATTTTTCCACAATTTTTTTTCTAAAGTTACAATATTTATTATGTTGAATTGACCTACATTCATTTTGCATTATTTTTGAATATTATAAGTGTGGATAATAACACTATGTGTGTTTAATGTTGTTCCCAAAATTTGTCACTCATTTTTGGGACAACATTTGAACTATTTTGGTCCTACAGACCAAAATCCTCTCTTCCCTTTTCAAAAATTGTTAAGAGATTTCAAATTCTCCATTCTTCAAGTTTTTCAAAAAACTACGAACTCTGCAGGATTAAATCTACGGACTCTGCAAGCTCATTTCTATGGACTCCACGGGCTTGAAACTACAGACTCCGTAGGCGGGATTCTATGGACTCTTTCAAGGCTCGAGAGATTTAGAGAAAACTACGGACTTAGTTTCTATGGACTCTATAGGTTCATTTCTCCAAGATCAGTTTCTGTTGACTTCAAGGCCTCAAAACTATAGACTCTGTAGGTAGAAATTCTATGAACTCATTTCTACGGACTCCCCCAGTTCTATGAACTTGAATCTATGGACTCTGCTAGTCAATTTCTATGGGCTCTATAGGAAAGAAACAAGCTCTCAACACTTAGGCAATTTCTAGGTTGTTTCAATGACTTGGTTTAATAAAAAATGTGCATCAGCAAGCTTATAAGCAAGGATTGAACCATTGAACCATTGAACCGTTGAACCTTAAACCATTTTGGTTCAATGGGTTCAAGGTTCAACGTCATTGGCAAGAGTTAAGCGCTTTGGCAAAGGTTCAATAGTTTAACCGCTTCAATGTTTAATAACTTCAAAACACTTATCAAAGAGAAGAAGGCTTGAACCATTGAACCGTTGAACCATTGAACCATTTTGGTTCAAAGGTTCAATGGATTCAATGATTCAACAATTCAATGCAAGGTTGGTTCAAGTGGACAAAAGACTTAGTCAAATAAAGAGATTGAACCAACTGAACCATTGAACCGTTGAACCAAAGTTGGTTCAATCAATCAATTCAATCGACAGGTTCAAGGGGTTGCCCCAAAGCCAAAGGAAAAAGTGCCCTTGCAGAGGGCAATGAACCAAGAACAACATCGCTTATGGAGGGTAGGCAAGGAGCAGATGGAACGTTACAAAAGTTTGAAGGATAGTTCTGGGCTTGAACAGTCTTTGCAGAGGGCACAGTTCTCTTTTAGGAAAAGAATGCGGAAAAATGATTAAGGCATTTCCTTCGGATAAAAATTTTGAAGGAATTCCTTCAAACTTTTGTTCAAAGAAATAAGCCCGAAGCAAAGATAAAAGCCCACCGAAAGAAAGCCCGATGAAAAGTAGAAGCAAGCGGGAAGAAAGAATGAAGGAAAGGGACAATTCCTTCAGACAAAATGTCTGAAGGAATTTCATCAGACTTTTGTTTGAAGGAAAATCCCAAATAAAAGCCCACTGAAAGAAGCCCAAAGGCCATTCGAAGACCACCTGAAGGGCAAGAACCCTTACGGGGGGCTCTCCTCAAGAACATTAGACCATTTTCTCAAGGCCTCGAAGGGTAGGTCCCCTCCAGGGAAGATTAAATGACAAAGTCAAAGGAATTACTGAGGAAAGTGATGGGCTCACAGACATCAAAGTTAAACACCATGAACTAGCCATTGGGATCCAGACGTCTGATGACATCCCCACAGCCATCAAATTTAGGGCAATAAACTAGCTGTTAGTTTCCTAATGATGACGGGCCCAAAGATGTCAAATTTGTAGAAATGAAATAGCTGTTGATCTTTGAAATCTTGAACGCTGACTCGAATGTAGAAGGCCAAAATGCCAAAGGGAAGAATCACTGATGGAAGAGTGTAAGGAACCAACAAGACTAAGGATATAGCCCTAAGAGCTCAAATTCTAGGAAAAGACAAAACCAAAAAGGGAAAAAGATAGCTCGGGAGCTCAAATCACAGTAAGAAGAGACAAAGAGGAAAATATCTACGTAGAAGTTATTCTGATAGCTAGAACAGTTTGTAGAGTAGATTTTTGATCTTGCAAACATTGAAGGCATGGCATGTTGGTCTCCTTTAGAGTAAAGACAAAATGGATAGCTATGCAAATGTTAGAGGGGACAAACCAGATGATCCAAACCTAGGAGAAGACATATGGGATGAAATGACATGCCATGGTTAAGATAGTTGCCCTATTTTCAATGCAGTCCTTTGACAAACTTGGAAATGCATTGAAGGCATTGACTGCAGCGTGGGCCATCCCATGGGAAAGAGTGCTAAGCCTTGCTTGGTTGATATACATTGTAATTTCTCTCATTATGCAAAGGAGATCTTCCTATTACTAGAAGCAAACCTTTACCCAAATTGAAAGGCATTACTGAGACTTTGAGCTCAGATTGTTGTTCATATTTCTTTGATTGAATGAGAAAGCAAGTTACTTGCAGACTTTGTGTTGTTATAGCTTGTGCTATTTTAGGAAATTGTTCTTATCTCTATTTCCTAAGAGCATTCTTGTTTATTTGATCTAACACACAAAACTAGTGGAAATAATCAAGGTGTCTTGAAGCCAATTGTGGAGAGACTTTGTGCCCCCACAATTGCCTTTAGTGTGTTTTCTTTCTGTTCATGTGTAAAGGATCTTGGGATGAATTTGTGCCCTCATTATCCTTCATATTTCACTCTTGGGTAGTCGAGGTAGAGACTTTATGCTACATCTTAGTCTGCTAGTTACTATGCCTTTGGCTACCAGTTACTTGTCACTACCTGAAAGAACTCCTGCTGGTCCTTGCAAGAACACTTCTAAAAGAAGAGAAGTGCCTTCAATGTTTTCACCAAGATTTTCTCCTTTGTGAACATCATCTCTAAAAGAAGAGAGATGGATGGTGTATCCTACCCCTAAGTGTTAATTTTTGCTTATATATATATAGTATATAGCACTTCATACTTATAGGGAACCTCCCCTTGATGAGAGGATATATTTGTCCCCTGCTGATGTAGTAAACCTGCACATCTCGCTGACCAATCTCCCTATGCTATGGTTGAAGAGACCTATTTTGCTCACCAGTTAGCTAGTTGACAAAATATTCACCCAACAATTTTTGGCGACTCCACTGGGGACACAATAATTTTGTGCAATTTGAAGCCTCAAGCTTCAGATTGAAACATCACCTGTGTCTTACCCATTATCATTATAGCCTTATCCATTTATCTCACTATGGAAGAATGAGTTGCTCCAGTGCTTTCCCATTGTTAATTTTTCCTCCCAGCTTTGTGCAATAGTTTTTGGTGACTCTGTTGGGGATCTGAACAAGCAGTTCCTATCCTTATCCATTACATATTCTGGTAACTTCATTCTATGTTTTAACCATTATCATTATAGCCTTACCATCTTCCTCCACCCCCCACGCTAATTGGGATAGAGTGTGTAGTTTGAAGCCTCAAGCTTCAAGCTGAAGTAGGGCCAGTTTTTTCTCATTTTTATCCTACAATCTAGCAACTCCACACTATACCAAGAGCCAAAGAGCCCAAGGTGTTGTTGATCCTATTTTTGAGTTGGTGCAATAGGGTAATTTCAATGTGTTCTCTCCCCAAATTCAAGCTCAATGATCCAGGAGTGTTCCTCATACTCGTACCAAGACACCAACACAAGGTAGAGCTACTTTTTTCTATTGTTAGCAGAGTGTTGCCCATACATATGCCACCCAGATTTGTTATCCCTCTTTTTCATAATCCAATCATGGTAGTTCAAGGCCCCTGGGGTAACTCATTTGGCCCACTTAATTTGACTCCACCTCTACATGAACTTCCACGTAGCTCAAGAAAGAATTTCCCCAAATTTTTTGGTGATGGAAGAGTTCACCCTGATGAACACATTACAACCTTCAGCATAGCCTGTGACATAATAGGAGTGGCATTTGAGGATGTTGCAATTAGGCTCTTCATGGAAACACTACAAGGTGCTGTTGTAGACTGGTTTTACCACCTGCAAGCTAGATATAAGTGACTAACTGGGACACACTTAAAGCTAAATTTAAAGCTAGGTTCAAGCTTGCAAAGGATGCACATGCTTTCTTGGCCCAGCTCACATAGATGAAGAAGGAACCTCATGAACCTATGAGGGATTTCATAGCAAAGTTTGACAAGTTCAGGAATCAAATTCCTATCATTGCTTAGCCAACTCTTGAGAACCTTAAGTGCTTCTTCATCAACTCACAACTACCTGAAGTGAGTTTTTTGCTAAGGCGCACTAGCCACATAGACCTTAAATCTACTCAAGACTTGTCTATTGAAGTAGAAGATGACTTTATCTTGGTAGGGAAGATAAGGAGGGATCTAAATAGAGGTAAATCCTCTTCATCTTCTAAATACTCACCTACAGCCACCACTGATCAAATGGTGCAAAAGCTAGAAAATAAACTGCTAGCCTTGAAGAGACAAATGGCCCAAGGTATGTTTGCTCCTCCTAATTGAGATATGCCAAGGAGGACATTTCAAAATCAGCCATATCAAGGCAATACTGCCAAGAATCAAGGGTAGCCAAATTGTCTTCCTCCCCCACAGAGGAACCTTGCCCTTGAAGCGCCTCCAACCAACTCAGCGATTGGATATCTAGAAATTAAACATGATTCCTCTTTTCAACCTAAGTTTGATCAAGAAAATGGTGTTGATCTCTTTGCAGCAGACCAAGAAGAATCAGCTGGTGACTCCCACATTGGTTTTTTGAATTAACAGGATGAACCTAGAAGTAAAGGTGAAGCATTCGAGGGATCATATGCGGTATTCACCTGGTCCAAGAATCAGTCAGCCCAACCAGCAGATAAGGAGAAAGTAAAGGAGTGACCTCAACCAGGAATTTCAATTGCTAAGTAGAGAACCACTCTACCTTTCTAGCCAAAGGACCCAGTGATTGCTAGAAAGGTAAGTACATCAAACATCTCTGCACCTTCTACTTCAACTTCATAGATCAGTCCTCCCCCTCCCAAAAACCAAAAGGATGAACTCCCATCCTCTCTTCCTAGTCTATTTTAGTCATTTAACATAATTGACCATGTCAAGAAAACCAAAATTTAAATGACTAAATTTGAATTCCTACAAGCCAATCTTGAGCAGGTGGACAGGTTGGTAGAGTGTGTGAAGAATAAAGCCATCCTTGCAGGACAAGATGTTAAAAAGGTAACTCACAATCCCCCAAGGAACATGTCCATCCCAAATAATATTTTCATTACTCCTCCAGCTACCCATGGGAAAATAGAGCCTTTTTATGTTTCCCTATTGATAAATGGTCACAAATTGAGCAATTGCATCATAGAATCAAGTGCATTTGACAACGTCATGCCTGCCAAAGTGGTAGAATCTCTTGGTCTCACACTAACCAAGACATTTGGGAGATGCTTCTCCATGGAGAAAAAATAAGTGCCACTATTGGGATAGATCAAGGATGCCCAATTTGCATTTGCGGCATTCCCAGAAAAGAGAATCAAGATGATGGTCTTGGTGGCTGACTTCCCAGCATCATATGGCATCCTTTTGGGCCAAAATTTCTATAGGGATGTTGCTGGTGAGTTGAGCATGGACCTATCTAAGGTAAGGATCCCTATCAAAGGTTTTATGAAGAGGTTTCTCCCTGAAAAGGAAGAAAAATATGTTGTCACTCAGACATCAGCACATGAAGCTCAGATTCTATTTGAGTCTCCAGGCAGGGGTAATTATTTTTTATCCACAGAGGATGTTCATATTTTTGTAGGTGAAAGTCCTATAGCTGGAAATCTAAGAATTGATTCAAACAAGACATCAAAAGAATCAGTAGGGCGCAGTATAAATAAAAAAGGATCTTCCATCTCTAATGAAGAGAAATCTGATAGAAGATCAATTTTTGATGACGTTTGGATCTGGGAATTCAATGACAGCAATTCCTCTGCCAGTGTTAGAACCAGGATGGTGTTGATATCTCCTCAAGGAGATATTCTTCCTCCTTCACACAAGTTGTAGTTTAGCAACACCAATAACACTGCTAAGTATGAATCTCTGTTACTTGGGTTGAAGGCTGCTCAAGACAAAGGTGTCAAACTCCTTCATGCTAAAGGAGATGTTGAACTGATGGTTTATCAAGAGTTTGACGCTGACAATCAAATCATGTGCTAGACTAAACTAGAAGAACAACAAGCTATGGTAATGTACCATACTATTGCACACCAAAGTAAGAAAGAGGAACCCTTCACTGAGAGAGCAAATATTTATGGTTTTTATATTGGAGACCACGTCTTGCCATGGCGCAAGAAGAGAGAACCAAAAGGAGTGCATAAGAAATGTGATTCCTAGTGGAGAGTTCCATTCACCCATCACCAATTTTGGGGAAAAAATGGTTTCCTATTGGTTTATCAAGATGGAATGCCATTTTCATTGTCTCACAATGAGCAGCGTCTGAATCACTTCAATTCTTGACGTATCAGATAAGTTCACTTGTACATATGTATATTTGTATAGTCTTTGTTTCTGCTTTGTGCTTTTCATTTTCATTTTTGGCACCTTTCTTTTTGGGTAGCAGGACTCCATAGCCCAATGGCATACTTCAAGGCACTGGAGATTCTGGTTTCTACTCCCCTCAGCGATTCCAAGTTTTCAACTGAAGGAAGTTCCCCAACTGGAGCCAGCTATTGTTCCCAAAATTTGTCACTCATTTTTGGGACAACATTTGAACTATTTTGGTCCTACAAACCAAAATCCTCTCTTCCCTTTTCAAAAATTGTTATGAGATTTCAAATTCTCCATTCTTCAAGCTTTTCAAAAAACTACAGACTTTGCAAGCTTAAATCTATGGACTCCGCAGGCTCATTTCTACGGACTCCATAGGATTGAAACTATGAACTTCACAGGCAAGATTCTACAGACTCTTTCAAGGCTCGAGAGACTTAGAGAAAACTATGGACTTAGTTTCTACAGACTCTGCAGGTTCATTTCTATAGACTCAGTTTCTAGGGACTTTAAGGCCTCAAAACTATGGACTCTATAGGTAGAAATTCTATGAACTTGAATCTACAGACTCTGCAGGTTGATTTCTATGGGCTCTGTAGGAAAGAAACAAGCTCTCAACACTTAGGTGATTTCAAGGTTAGTTCAACGACTTGGTTCAATCAAAAATGTCCATCGGCAAGCTTCTAAGCAAGGATTGAACCATTGAACCATTGAACCTTGAACCATTTTGGTTCAACGAGTTCAATGGGTTCAAGGTTCAACATCGTTGATAAGAGTTAAGCGCTTTGGCAAAGGTTCAATAGTTCAATCGCTTCAAGGTTTAATGGCTTCAAAACACTTATCAAAGAGAAAAAGGCTTGAACCATTGAACCATTTTGGTTCAACGGTTCAACGGGTTCAATGGTTCAATGGTTCAACGTGCGGTTGGTTCAAGTGGACAAAAGACTTAGTCAAATAAAGAGATTGAACCGATTGAACCATTGAACCAAAGTTGGTTCAATCAGTCGGTTCAATCGATAGGTTCAAGGGGCTACCCCAAAGCCAAAGGAAAAAGTGCCCTTGTGGAGGGCAATGAACCAAGGACAAACAACCCTTGTGGAGGGCAGGCGAGGAGCAGATGGACCATTACAAAAGTCTGAAGGATAGTTTTGGGCTTGAACAGTCCTTACAGAGGGCACAATTCTCTTTTGGGAAAAGAACGTGGCAAAATGATTAAGGCATTTCCTTCAAACAAAAAGTTTGAAGGAATTCCTTTGAACTTTTGTTCGAAGAAATAAGCCCGAAGTAAAGACAAAAGCCTGCCGAAAGAAAGCCCGACAAAAAGCAGAAGCAAGCAAGAAGAAAGAATGAAGGAAAGGGACAATTCCTTCAGACAAAATGTCCAAAAGAATTCCTTCGAACTTTTATCTGAAGGAAAAGCCCAAACAAAAGCCCACCAAAAGAAGCTCGAAGGCCATCTGAAGACCACCCGAAGGGTAGGAACCCTTGCAGGGGGCTCTCCCTAGGCAAAATTAGACCATTTTCTCAAGGCCTCGAAGGGCAAGTCCCCTTTAGGGAACATCAAATGACAAAGCTAAAGGAATTATCGAGGAAAGTGACAGGCCCACAGATGTCAAAGTTAAACACCATGAACTAGCCATTGGGATCCAGACATCTAGTGACGTCTCCATAGCCATCAAATTTAGGGTAACAAACTAGCTATTGGTTTCCTAATGATGACGGGCCTGAAGATGTCAAATTTGTGGAAATGAAATAGCCGTTGATTTTTAAAAGCTCAAACGCTGGCTTGAATGCAGAAGACCAAAATGCCAAAGGGAAGAACTGCTGATGGAAGAGCGTAAGGAACCAGCAAGACTGAGGATATAGCCCTAAGAGCTCAAATTCTAGGAAAAGACAAAACTAGAAAGGGGAAAAGATAGCCTGGGAGCTCAAATCATAGCAAGAAGAGACAAAGAGGAAAATATCTACGTAGAAGTTATTCTGGTAACTAGAATAGTCTACAAAGTAGATTTTCGAGCTTGCAAACATTGAAAGCGCGGCTTGTTGGTCTCCTTTAGAGTAAAGACAAAATGGACAGCTATGCAGACATCAAAGGGGACAAACCAGATGATCCAGACCTAGGAGAAGACATATGGGATGAAATGACATGCCATGGTTAAGATAGCTGCCCTATTTTCAATGCAGTCCTTTGACAAACTTGGAAATGCATTGAAGGCATTGACTATAGCATGGGCCATCCCATGGGAAGGAGTTCCAAGCCTTGCTTGGTTGCTATACATTGTAATTTCTCTCATTATGCAAGGGAGATCTTCCCATTACTAGAAGCAAAACTCTGCCCAAATTGAAAGGCATTACTGAGACTTTGAGCTCAAATTATTGTTCATATTTCTTTGATTGAATGAGAAAGCAAGTTACTTACAGACTTTGTGCTGTTATAGCTTGTGCTATTTTAGGAAATTATTCTTATGTCTATTTCCTAGGAGCATTCTTGTTTATTTGATCTAACAAGTAGAACTAGTGGAAGTAATCAGGAAGGTGTCCTGAAGCCAACTGTGGAGAGACTTTGTGCCCCCACAATTTCCTTTAGTGTGTTTTCTTTTTGTTCATGTGTAAAGGATCTTGGGATGACTTTGTGCCCTCATTATCCTTCATATTTCACTCTTGGGCAGTCAAGGTGGAGACTTTGTGCTACATCTTAGTCTGTTGGTTACTACACCTTTGGTTACCAGTTACTTGTCACTACCTGAAAGAACTCATGCTGGTCCCTGCAAGAACACTTCTTAAAGAAGGGAAGTGCCTTCAGTGTTTTCACCTAGATTTTCTCCTTTGTTTGTTAACATCATCTCTGAAAGAAGAGAGATGGATGGTGTATCCTACCCCTGAGTGTTATTTTTTGCTTATATATATATATATATATATATATATATATATATATATATATATATATATATATATATATATATATATATATATATATATATATATATATATATATATAGTGCTTCATACTTATAGGGAACCTCCCCTTGATGAGAGGAGAGATTTGTCCCCTGTTGATGTAGTAAACCTGCACATCTGGCCGACCAATCTCCCTATGCTGTGGTTGAAGAGACCTATTTTGCTCACTAGTTAGCTGGTTGACAAAATATTCACCCAACATTTAATATGTATGTTATCATGTTTACATAATGTCTAATGTGATTTATACCATAATTATAATGTCTAATGTTATTATTTAGACATCTTGGTCCACCAATATTTAATGTGTTGAATTGATCTACATTCATTTTGCATTATTTCTAAATATTGTAAGTGTGGATCATAACAAGTGGTATCAGAGCTTAATATCTATTGTGTTGAATTGATCTACATTTATTTTGCATTATTTATGAATATTATAAGTGTGGATCATAACACTATGTGTGTTTAATATGTATGTTATCATGTTTACATAATGTCTAATGTGATTTATACCATACTTACATTTTGATTACTATGTTATTTATCATGCTTACACCATGATTATTATGCTTCTTCTCATGCTACATCATGTTTGGTGTGTTTTCATATTCATGGTGTGTCTTCAATATGTTTGGTATGTTTTATATGTATTGGATTTGTGTTCGCTATCATATGCCTTCTACATGTTTGGCATGACTTCAGTGTTTGAAGTGTTTACCATGTGCTTGGTCATATATTTAACATGTGTGTGATGATTATCTTATTCCAGTGTTTGGTGTGTTTTATGATGTCGTGATCTATGGCAATCATAATTTTTATATCACTTCACTAGGTTATCATTATCCATATCATACGTCTAGTATACTCATGTTTTACATTAATATATCTTACAATGTTGATGTTATGTTGATTATACCTTGGACCCAGATGGGGCATATTCTTTTTGATCTTACACTGCTTATATTTTAATCTAATATGGAGCATATTACTTATGATTTTACCTTGTTTATATCATAAGAACATATGGGGAAACTTATTCATAACATACTTGTCTTCATGGCTATATATTTATATGTTATACACCAATGATTTAAGATTTTATCTTACACATGATGTGTTTAATTCATTTCTTTTGAGATATGTCTTCCACATGTTCATCCCAAATCTCAAAAGGGGCATATATTCCACTCATTATGTTTATCTAGGCTTTAATTGTTTTAAAATGAGACAATTGGATTTGACTCGCTTCAATAATGGGATGTACTCAATATTTTGCACCTACTCCCACAAAAGAATATATTCAAAATATTATTTAACCTTTTTTCGTAGTACCTCAAAATTTTGTTTAGAATTTCTTTTTCACTAAAAATTACACTCAAAATGGTGTTCAATATTTATATATCTTTGGAGATACTTGGATTTGCCTCCAAGCCAAATCATGTTTATAGCTTCAAATTTCCTATATTTTAGAATATTATTACTATTTAGAACTCATCTATGTGTGTAGTAAAATAAGGATGTTCTTGTAGAACTCACATGTACATTGGAGGAGCTCTAGATACATAGAATTTTATATCCATACCATGTATTCCTTTAATTTAATATGTAAGCACAGACACAAATAAAAGTGGGCATAAATGTAGACACCTAAAAATATCCCCAACACATTAATTAGTTGTTAAATTGTATGATTATAGAAAGTTTTTGTACTTTTCAATTATTGGTCCAAATTAGGTGTTATTGGCATGATTTGATGATTTATGACAATCCTTGACCCATATCTTAGTCATAGCTCCATGTTTCTCTCTCCTATGATTTACCCTTGATTAAACTCATATGTTTGGATCTTTTGTAGCTCTTAGGCCTATCCAGAGTGTTTTAACGCTCCATACATTATTTTCACTAGCCCCTTTTAGCCTAAGTTCCTTCATCCCTTGCTCCCACTTTTTTGGTTTTTTTAACCTTTGGAGGTCGATATGGGCACCAATATGTTTTGAATGTGAATCTATTTTTCTATAAATACACAGGTATTGTAGTTTATCTAGGTATTTATGATCATCAAGAGAAATCAAGAGACTTCATTATTCACAAGTATTTATTGAGGAATAAAAGTATTCCAAAGAAGATAACCCACTCATTAAAGCATTTGTTAAAGCACAAATGTACATGTTAGAGACACATTTCACAACATTGGTTTGACTAGAGAATGAATTATTACAATTAATGTTTTTGATATTGTATACTATTGAGGGGCTTGACAAACATTAAGAAAGTTAAGCTATCCTTGGTGTAAAGTGGACCCCAAAACATATGTAATTTTCCTTAATATTTTAGATTAGGGTTCCCAATTAGAACAAGAAGAAAAATCCATTTTCATGGAAATATATTTGAATGCATAAAAAACCAAGTGAGGTTTTTGGAGGTATGAATTAGGAAAATATAATTTTCAAAAGAGTTTAGACCTTACTATAATTTTTTTTAGAGCATTTGTAAGGTCCAAAGACTGTCTAGATCACCTATACAATCCAAACAACACCCTCTATTTAATCTAGATGCACATTTTCATTTTTGTAGCTTAAAGTTTATTGCTTGATCTTGTGATATTCACTATACATCTATAAACCTTACATGACACCTCATTTTCGCTAATTTAAAAATAATTAACTAGATTAATTACTATTATATATATGATTTAACCTAATTAATTATATTATGATTATTTGCATTGTATGTTATTGTAAATAAAGTTATCCATATTACAAATAACAATATGCACTAAACATATATAGTATGTAAATAAATGGCCACATAATATACTATCATATCATACTCTAACACATCATATATACACCATTATATGAGAATGTTATAATTTCATTTCCTTTTAAAATAAAATTTTGATTTGTTTTTAGCAATGAATTTTACTTTCATATAATGAATTTTATGTTCATTACTCAAATTTATTTCATAACTCTTATTTACAATAATACATCCAATACCCTCATGCTCTTGTTGGCCAACCTAGGACAATGCCTCATTGGTGTTGTTGAACTTAAGGTGGATCAACATGTTGAAAATACATGGGACTTGGATTAGTTTCACATCTGGTGCTCAAGAATGCCTTACACACTAGGGTTGGATCAGGCATTTGTAACTCTATTCTACATCTTATGATTCTAGGTGTATAAATTGGAGTTGAATCATGTCTTAGAGTTAGGGGTGAATGTAATTGAGGAAGAGGAACATTACATGGATAATGGCTTGATTTATAGATTCCAAAAGTTTTTGCTAAGCCTTGTTGATACTCATTCTTATATTTTGGATAATTGGGAACCCTTTTTCTCTGACAACATATTAATTTACCCTTACGCCCAAAGATTTTTCATATTGGCATTTGAATTGATTAAGTATAGGGAGGTTCTTCTTCAGTCATGTCCTTAGTCCTTAGGCAAGGCCACTCTATGTATTAAACCATGGTATCCTACTTTTATCACTTCTAAAAATACATTTTTAGTGGCCCTTGTTTGGGTTAAGATGCCTACCCTTCCCTTGCAGTTATGGAGAGCCTCCAAACTTAGAAAAATTGGCATCACTATGGGGAAGCTTTTATCTATTTCCCCTAAAATGGTTCACAACTCCCAACCAAATTTTATGAGGATTTGTGTTGAAGGGGATCATTCAAGAGATTTTATTAGAAGAGATTCAACTCAAGGTTGGCAAGCCCACCTAGAGGCAAATATTTTAGATGCAGAGTGTGTTTTGGCCAGGGGCACATGGTGACTTCCATTCCAAAGATAAAGTTCCCTTTCTAGAAAATATGGTTAAAAGAGTTAGGAATTAAACTTGGTGGAAAGGGGATGACTTGCACTGTCACCATATTAAGGTTAACCCCTTAAATTTTAATTAGTGTCCACTAGGAATAACAAGAATGAATTGAGTGTCTAGGCATCGTTAACTTCAATTGTCTCTCCTTAGCAAAATCCCCTAAACCCTCCTCTTATCCTATTGGTTGGGGTAATCCTCCTAAGCTTGGTCTGAGAACTCAATCGGCTTGTTGTCTAAATATGTTGGTCCTTCTACTTTAAGTTTGGTTGAGGGTTTTTTTCCTAATGGATAGTCACTTTCCATTAGAGATGGGCTTCTGTAAAGAGGCCTCCATGATGGACTATTCTAAAGAATGGATTATGCTCATAAAAAAAAATCCTCTTCAAAAACCAATGCCACTTTTCCATATGGAACTTAGATCTCATAAGAAGTGGGACGTTGCATAAGCTTGTAGTGGAACTTGTGTTGAGGTTGATATGTGTAGCTTCACTATTTTTGTTTCTTCAACCTAAAATTTTGGGAAAATTTGGTACTTTGTTGTTGAAGATAGTTTTTGTTGTTTTTTTGTGGGTGTATTGTTACAGAATGTTGTTAGCTAAAAGAGTTTAAATTTTCTTGAACGGACATTGTATGTTTTTTTGGATATAGATGAGTTTGACAATTGAAATATGCAAATCTAAGAATCATTTATCTTGTTTTAAAATATGTACACCCAAGTTGGCCTAATGGTTAAGAACTTGTGATCATGAAAGGGAGGTCAAAAATTAAAATCTTATAGGGGGTAATGTATGTGCACATTATTTTTGAAACATTGTTAGGTGTCCCCTGCATACTAGGAGAATGAGGTGGTCTCATATATTTTAAGTTACCTTGTAGACCTAAGCAAGGTGCCTAACATCATGGACCTTAGAAAGTCATTTCCTTTCCTTTCATTTTTTAATGGGCGAGGTCCTCTACAACCCCCATTTCACTATTAAAAATAAAACAATACATCCAATACCATTATTGATTCAGTCACAGTTATGATGCCAAATAAATAATAGACTTATATCGTGTAACCCAGGTTTCAATACTAATAAATGGATAAACACAACACATATGTAGATAGAAACAAACATAAATCATATTTATTACTTCAATGAGGAAATTACAATTCACATACAATAAAATAGCTACAATCTTATTCAAACCACAAATATGTGATATATAACAATCTCAGTCCATTCATAGATGTGGCTCAATCCTATAGTTTTATACTTAAACCTGCATAGAACTTCATCACCAAGCCATAGTTATTGAACTTCTTGAACTATTTTACTCTTCTTGGATTGAATTGAACCCCTTCTTGAATAGAACTCCTCTCTTTATTAATGCATCACCCAAGAACCATTATGACAATCCAAACACTCTAGCTTCCATTCATGAGAGGTTTCATCTTCCCTTTGTCAATTTTCAACATCCATCAGTTATACGGCTTCTCTGATAGGTACACAATACTTTGACAAGTGTGTAGGGATACCACAAGCCCTAGGTATGACACTGATAATGACACAACCTAGCGTGAAGTGTCCATGAACTTGTTATGGGTTTTAAGAACTATGCATAAAAGCATTGGTGTGCATCATGTTTTCAAGCTCTATACCACTTGCCAAAACTACCTAGATGTTGTATACATGGTGTGATATGGTGTGATGCACTATAGCATATTTTAAAGGTCTGTGCAAAATAATGATTATGCATCATGTTTTTAAGGGTTGCGCCATTGCAAAAGAGTGTGTAGAAACTTGTGGTGATGGTTTGATGACTAGGGAGATATCACGAACCTCTTGAGGTGGTTCTCGAGTACCATAATTGATTTAAACACCAAAACCCTACATACATTACTTTTTTATATATATAAGTTAAAGGAGGGTTTTGATGTGGCCCCACAACCCAATATAAAAACATCCAAAACGATGAGATACCACACAAAGAAATCTCACATCCTAACAAAAGCTTAAGTACCACTAGGGCAAGCCTACCACTGAAAAACAACTACAAAAGACATCAATAATAAATATGGCAAAAGTTAGCGAACTAGCTGGGTTTAGCCAAAACTCAGTGTGTAACATCCAAAAGAGTGACATACACAAAGAGATAGAGTACAAAAAACATAACTAGAAGAATTCAATTTTTAACCATTGCTCGAAATCAATCTTTTACCTTGACAGGGGAGAAGGCCCTCCATGGTCCATTGGGTCCCATTCTTGACCATTTCTTTCACATCCAACCTTAGTCTTTCCGCCTCCATCCTACACCCCTTATTTTTAATCGTAGAGTCCATGGGTGCCTTGAGTTTTTCCAAAGAGGGATGAGGAGTGACCGTTGTCAGGGCCAATGGGGGAGGAAGAGGCTCATCCTGAGCCGCATCCACCTTCTGCCATCCTCCTTGCTAGGGGGAGGGTTCCCCATTGAGAAATGAGTAGGACCACCTGAAAGGTGATAAAAATGTCATGATTACGCCAAATGAACTTAGGATTCGAAGCCCCACTTTTGTTCTTCCAGATCAGCCAAGTGCAAGGGGATGAACTCTGAGCATTCTTATGAGAACACCCTGTCGCCCAATGCCCAATTTGATTGCACTTAAAGTAACTAAAGGGAAGACCCTCAAAGTTGAGGCATTGGATCCAAGACCTCGAGTCGAGCCAATGTTTACCGAGTAGCAAAGAGACTTGGAGAGGTTGACTATAGCGCAAGCTCTCACGAATCTTTTCTCTAAAGAAGCCTTATCTAATTTTACATAAGATCCAACCCAGTTGAGCAACAAAATGATGTGCTCAACTTTTCCCAATATTGGAGGAATGTTGTAAACTCTGATCCATAGTGGAGCTGTCATGATTTCCACCTTCCCAGGGTTAAAAAAGGGGGCCCAGGGATAGAAGAAAACTCTAAAGTTACCAATAAACCATGGTCCTTCTGACCAAACAAAATATTGATCTGTTGTGTCGCTAAAGACTACTTGAAAGAAACCATCGCTGAGCATTATCAAGGAAGCCTTGTTTAGGGAGCTCCAAGACAAGTTGGCCCAACTAATAAGATCAGGGAACGAAACTAGAGCTCCTATGCATTTGCCAAATAAACTACAGCTTCCAATGTCCTCATCCATTTCCTTGATGATTTGGTTTGGGAGTTCTAGTTCTAAGATTATAGTTGGAAAAAATGCTTGGATGTCCCCAATGAAAAAACAAGTGAAAAGTGGATCTAGGTCAAGAAATGAAGACTGCGTTATTCCAACTTCAATCCTCACCATGGATGTCCCCAATGAAGAAATATAATAGTGAAAATGGTTAATTGTCAAAACTAAGAGCAATGGAACCCACAAAATTTGACCTATTTATTCGGGAACACAATTATTCTCAAAGCACGTGACTCAATTAAATATGCGTCAATTTATTATCGTGACTCGTTGCGTTTCCATACTTCCTACCCCAAACATACCGTATTATCTCACCTTATTATTTTAAAATCTCACCTTATCTTCTGCCACGTCATCCCACGATATGGATCAGTTCTGGAAGTCTCTAAATCCACGTCAGACGAGAGAAATAAGAATTTTGTTTTTGACTAAATTTAAAAAATCCCGGAGTAATTTAAATGCACGTGGACGTTGACACCTTTGTCCAGCTAGACAAATTTAACTACCCAGCTAATCCATGCCGCTATTATAATGTATCTTTTTGACAAATATGACCGCGGGTCCCACCTGTCGCCTTGTGCACATACATAATATATATATTTATATTAAATATTTAATTGTATTTCAACTAGGAAATACATACATACTTTTTTAAGAAAACATAATTACTAATATATTATAAAATATAATTTAAAGTGTGTATTTTTTTTAGTTTACAAAATGTTTCTTTGATTTAGTGTTAAATATTGAAGAGTATTTATTTCGTTAAATTTATTGGGACACGATCCTAATATCATCTTTTTGATATCTCTGAAATTTATATATTGACGGATAATTAGGTAATACTTTTTAGACCATCATCCTCAACATTATAATACCATCTACTTTTTAAAATTTATCTATATTTTTTTTAAATTTAAAAAAATTAATAATAAATTTGTTTCTCCTTTTTAACAGTTGCAAGTGAAGGTCCCACTAACAATTTAAATCATATTTTGTGTATTCAAACATCAATGTCTTTATCAATTGTGCTCAAAGTCTTTAATCAAAAAAACTACAGAGTTGACATAACAATTAATCAATGTAAGAATAATTTATCATTGTTATATTTTCATGGTCCCCATGTGAAAAGAATTGAACTCAGTATTCAAACATCATTGTCTTTACCAATAATGTCCAAAATCTTTAATAAAAAAACCTACAAAGTTAGACCTAAACAATTAACTAATATAAAAATAATTTATCATTGTCAAAATTTCATGGTCCCCATTCAAAAATTAAGATTAATCTACACACCTAACAAATTCAAAGGTGTGCTTGGTCAGTCAAAGCTAGTTGCATGGCCATAGAGTTTAGTTTATCTGATTTTAAGCATGCCATAAATGGATAATTTTGTAATGTATGATGGCCCTGTTGCCATATATATACTCTTTCAAAGAAAAATTAATATATATTTGAAAGGAAAATAGTTAAATGTTTTATAAAAATATTTTAAAAGGGAAGTAACTAAATATCTAATAATAATAATAATAATAATAATAATAATAATAATAATAATAATAATAATAATAATAATCAAAATTATTCATTATGATTCATATTATCTCCATAACTATTTTAACTATAATTTGATTAATCATAAAAAAAATTGCTAAGACATTTTTATTCGCAAAAAAATTAGTCACCACCTTTAAATAAAAATGTTATATCTAATGATCCATATTTAGAGCCTATGTGGTCATCATCTAATTATAAAATAAGACACTACATCATATTGTATTATCACAAGTGGACCACTTAAAATTTATCAAAAAACAAAAAATAATACTTAGTTAAATATTTAAGGTTTTTATATTTTATTATAACTATTTTAAAATTTATCTTCATAATTTTGATATAGAAATATGCATTTGAAGTTTTGTCACTTGTACTGAAATATGGACCTAAATAAAAGAAGATGTTAGGACCATGCAAATACCCCTAATAAACTGTCAAGACCATGAAAAAGCTCATGGTAAATGTGTTTCTATTCAAATTTTGCTTTCTATATTCAAGAGAAGAAATAAGAAACTAAAAGATATGGTCAAGGCTTGTGTACTTGGATGTAGTCTGCGCACCGAAATCCAGACGCTGTGAGTACTCCTCTTTGGCTGTGGAGGAATGACACCTGCAAAGAAAAGAAGCTTGGACAAAAGAAGGCGTTAGATGGATAGATGGTGGGTTGCCAAGCGAAAGCTTGTTCTCGGAAGTGTGAAAACTTCCTTAAGGGAGGTCAACCCACTGGTAAAAGACAGATAAAAGACTGAAAGAGAAGAGGAAGCAAAGGCTTTCCTGGAAGATGCTGTCGAACTAGTCACAGTCGCCGGCATCGGTGGTCCTACCGGCGTCGGTTGTCTGGTCTGCCGATGTCGGTTAGTCTGTCGACGTCGGTTGGGGTAATGACTAGCGTCGGTCGGGGCTATGGCCTGTAGTCGAAGTCTGGGCAAGTTTGTGGACAGGGTCTGGTCAGGTCTAGGTCTGTGGACAGGGTCTGATTGTGCAGAGTGGTCTGTGGACGGGTCTGAGACAAAATTTGGCCTTGGTTAAATGGTCTGTGGTCTGGGTCTGATAGTCTGGTTGAATAGACAGAGTAGATGCTCCGAATAAGGAGATGGGATTCGGGTCTGGTCTGGTCGGGTTAGCAGTCTGGTTTGGGGGGATAAAAGTGTTGAATCTAGCTTAGAAGCAAATGATTATAAAGCACAATGAAAACACAAATAGAGTACTTACCTGTGCCCTGCTGAAGAAGTTTTGTTGATGATTCCCATACCTGCTGTTGATGTAGCCTGTGTGGAGAACTTGCTGCTGATGTAGAACACTGATGCAGAATCCCTGTTGCTGCACCTGAGGGAGAGAGTGAGAGGCTTGGCAAGTTGATGGATGACTGAAGACTCTAGATTCCAGATTAGCTCCGTGATTCAGAGTTTGTGATTAGAGAGAGATTGTGATTTTTGTGATTCGGACCCCAAGAAAGAGGTTAGACGTCGGTTTAAGTAAATCGACGTCGGCGATCCCGTCGGCGTTGGCCGACAGTTGACCGACGTCGGTGGGTTCAGAATGCGTAAAAGGGCACCAAGCCCGTTCTGCATCCGCCAAGTGCATAGACGGTTGGAGAATTGGTCGAAGGGAAGGATAAAGACGCACGAGGGTTGGTTAGGCAGTTGGAGAGGAGTAGGAATAGGTCTTGGGTGAGTCATAGGGTAGGAAATGGTCTAAGGTGAGGTGTCCTAGGCGAGGTGTCAGGGGTGAGGTGTCCAAGGAGGGGGGTAAGGGACTTATTTAATTAAAAATAAATAATTATTTTCAATTAATAAGACCTAGGTGGGTTAGAGATAGTCGAAGTGACAAGGGACCAAGGGGAGAGAGGATGACCAAGGGTTAGACACTTTTTAGGTGTCTACATTTGCCCCTTTTTGTCTTGTTGGTTGTTCTGGATGAACTGCAAGACAAAAACAGGAGTTGGTTGCCCCAGGTGTGGGATATGTGGATTGCCCCGAGGTATGGATGAGGTATTCCCCCTCAAAGCGGGAGTCGAGGGAAGGGAACCTGATGTCGGGTGTTGATTTGACAAAAGGTGGATGAGAAAGATGAAGAGTGAGTGAAAACGCTGCAAAAGTCATGATTGCGTGTATACCACGTCACGGGACAGGTAGGTCAAATGGTCACAGTCAAAAGGTCGAGGAGTGCCAAGATTGAAATAATCGGGCCCCAGCATTTAGTCATCTGTTGATCGGGTCACTCAATCTAAGCTGAAGCTCCAAATGGTCATCGTGTTCCAGGTATCCCGGGCTCAGGAAGTGCTCCCAAAAACACGAAAAAGTCACAAGTAGTGCGGATCAACTGGCTTGCGATCCTATACTCGTGAGGGTCCAAGAATATGGTCTGCGAACAATTTTGCTATCTATTCGTGAGGTAGCATGTGTACAAACAAAACCAAGACAGAGTTGTCTCGAAAGTGGTCAGAGTCTGAGGAGATAGGCATGATCTCCAATGGTCATTGGTCGAAGTGGATGGATGGACGAAAGGATGTGGCCGAGCTAACCTCAGAAAACTGAGTGCTGCCTACATAGCCCTTGTGTGAAGAGCCTCAGGCCAATGTAGTTCTCCCTAAAAGGGAGGAAGGGTTAGAGAGATTGATTGGTCTTGGTCAAAGTGGTCGATAGACTGGTCGTGGTCAAGGTCAAGGTCAAAAGGAGGAAAGAAGGTTTGTCCATTAGAGAGATGAACAAACGAGGGTGGTCGAGCTAACCTCAGAAGATGACGTGTCATCTGAGTGCTGCCTACATAGCCCTGGTCATAGGGCCTCAGACCAATGTAGTTCAGACAGAGGGTCAAAATGGTCAAATGATGGTTGCGGTCATGGTCGAGGTCAAGGTCGAGGTCAAGGTGAAAAAGATGTTACAGCGTTTTCCAAATGGTGTATTCTGTAACATTGGTCAAGGGTCTTTCATCCCTAGCAATTTTCCATATTTGTGATGGATGTATGCTAAAGATGAATGGAGGTCTATTTATGCTTCAACAAGTATTGGTTTATGCTTAACATAAATTGGGTCTGGTCGATAGTTTCCATGTGTATTGTTGTCCATAAAAACTATGTGAAATGGACTAGGACAATGATGATGTCATGTTGTCAAGTTGCTAGTCTGAAAAAGTTGTGGTCGGTTTGGTTGGACCAAAGTGTAAAAGATAAGTGAAAGGCGAATTGCTCTTTCATTGACAAGGACCAAAAAGGATGGCATGGATAGGGGTTGTTAGAACAAAATCCCCGTGTATGCGTTACGTCGTGGACCAAGGTTATGCTAGAGAAGTAATCGAATCACTTGACGTTAAGTGAGCTCGAAGTCCCTTGAGTATGTTGGGGTGATAGGATGAGTATGTGATATGAGAGGATGGGGTAACCCATTTGTGGCAGGAATAACCTTGCCCCTTTTATAGGTGACCCACGAACGACTATAGGCATGTCCATGTTTTGATAGCGTGTCAGTCATTTTTATTTTTTTTTGACGGTGGACTGATCAATGCGGGAAGCTTCAAAAATAGGTGCTGTCTATAGCAATAAATAGTCATAGCCATCCTTTGAGGGAGTGGTCTATACTTTGCTTTATATGTTTGATAAGTTGGCCTAGCTGTCCTTCAAGGGAGCAGTCTAGTAATACAATAATTATGTAGCTGTCCTTCGAGGGAGCAGTCTACATTTAGAGAGTTTTATGACCTGATATAATATGTTATTTTTGATATAATTATTGACTGAAGTTTAGCCATGGACGAGCCTATTGAGATTTAAGGGTTCCCTTTTATTAGGACAAAGCATTACTGCTTGACAAAAAGGGTTGACTAGGACTTGTTTAGGGAATAGGGTTGAAAGGAATAGGGATTAAGAGGACGAGGTTGCTCAAGGGACGAGCTCAAGTAAAACGTCAAGTGATGAATACTCGACTAACAGAAGAATGGTCATGGACGCAAGGCATAAAAAAGGGCTCAGGTTCTAATAAGTCCCTGGGCCATGCTATTGCATTAAGGTTCGAGTCAATTAGGAGCAAAGGTTCCCTATTTGCCTCTTTCCAAATTGGTCATGATGATTGATGATGGTTTGAAGAAGTGATAGGTGTTTGGTTGGTTGATGTTTGATAATTGAAGTTTGGTCGAGGTATTGGTCGGGGTCATGATTAAAAGGTTGGTTGATGATTGGTCGAGACTTGGTCGAAGTTTGGTCAAATGTCTGGTCAAAGTTAGTTGAATGTTTAGTTGTAGGCTTGGTTGAATGTTTGGTCGAAGGTAGTACAAGGTTGGATTCCCCCAGTCGCTTAGGGAGAATGTTGGATAGATTGGTCAAGGTCGGTTGAGGCTTAGTGTTCAAATGGACTGTGTTGATGTCGAATAATGAGGTCAAAGGCGACAAAGGGACCATAGGCTGACGTGGAGATCCCGATTTAGGTGATGAGGTTTGAGAGACATTGGTCGGTGTTGATAATTTGTCGAAGAGGAGGTCGAGAGGATCCTTGATAAGAAGGGTATCCTTTTTCCAGTGTTGACGAGTGACAGCTTTAAGAGCACAACAATGCTCAGTGTCATGTCCCAGAGTGCGATGATAATGACAAAATTTAGAGTTGTCGAACCAAGATGGCCTTAATCCAAGAGTTGGTGAGTGGGGTGGTGTTGAAGACTTGTTGATGATGTGGTTGAAAAGAGAGGTGTCATTCCCCAGACATTGGTGAATGGCAACCTTGAGGGCACAACAATGCTCCGTGTCATGTCCAGGTGTGCGATGATATGCACAAATGCGAGTGTCGTCGAACCAGGGTGGTTTAGGTCCGAGAGATTGACATGGTCTAAGAGGCGGAAGGTTAATACGAGAGGACTGCAACAAATGCCGTAACAGCAAGGCATATGAACCTGCTAACGGGTCTGGATGTTTTGTCGCAGTGGGGGTTGATGACGTTGGTTTAAGAGGCATAAGAGGCATAAGTCGATGGTTTGAAGGAGATATATGTTTAAAGGGTTGAGAGAGTAATGGAGGTGACTTGCCTCTTTGAAGTATGGGAGTAGGTAGCACTCCTATCAAAGTGGAAGGATGCGGGCCCAAAATTGAAGGTAATGATGAAGGTGGGGGAGGAGTCCTCCGATGTGGTCTAGTGGCCTTCTTTGATTTGGTTTGAGGGCCATTATTGCGAGAGGCGAAGTTAGATGTAGGTTTGGGTTTAGATGTAGACGGAAGTGAGTGAGATGTAACAATCTCAGCCAAAAGGCAAGAGGAAACCGTGACTGGGTCGTCCTCGGTCAAAATAGGCGAAGAGACTGTGTCTTCTCTTGGTGGAGAAGAAATAAGAGAGTGCGACTCCTCAAAAGGGTAGGAGGCAGGGATGATCATGCCTTCTGCTTGTACTTGAGGAGTAGGCAAGGTAAGGTCTTCGGATGAAGGTAAGGTTAATGGCGTAGGCAAGGCATCCTCCAGTATGAGAGAGGTAGATGGAGGAATAATAGGAGAAGAAAGTTCTTCATCCTGTGATGGAGGAGGTTGGTCAGGGACAGGAGGTAAGATAGTGTTAATCGTGTGAATGTTATGGTCATGAGAGTCATTGGTCGTGGTTTGGATGTTGTTTTGAGTAGGTGAATGGTTTGGAAATGGTTGTTTGAATATGTCGATGTGTTGGTTGGGTGGGGCATTTGGGTTATCTAAAATAAGATCCCCCTTGTTGATCATGTTTTGGATGATGTTTTTGAAGGTTCGGCAATTGTCGATGTCATGGCCTTGGACGCGGTGAAAGTGGCAGAAGTCGGCCTCCCTATACCATGTAGGGAGGGCTTTTGAAGGGTCGAATTGAGGTGGTTAGATTGGAGGGAGATTGAGGACCCCCTGCTTGACAAGTTTTTCCAAAACGGAAGCGTATGATTCTCCAAGCGGAGTGTATGAACGCTGGATGTACCATTGTTGGAATTGTTTAGTGATGCTGGAAGATGTCAAAGGTTGAGAGTAATTCGTTGTTGTCGAGGATGGTGATCTAATGACCACAGTGTTGGCCACTCCTTTGGACTGGGAGTTGGTAGAAGAAGAAGGTCTGGAAGAAGAATGGTCATTGGCTTTCGCGTTGGTATTACGCAATTTGACCTTATCCTCTTCAATGGCATGGAGTTCAAGCTTTCGAGCCATGGTGAAAGCTTCGTCGAAAGTGCAAAATGTCTGAACCCGCAAGGTGGACGAGATGTGTCTAGCACATGCTCGAGAAAAGAGCTCGATGAGCTCGGGTTGAGGCAAGGAGAAGGAGAGCTGGTTAATCAGGTCTCTCCAACGGGCGACAAAATCGAGTATTGATTCATCGTCGAATTGCCTGATGGAGTAAAGGTCTGTGATTGAGACTTGTTTAGTAATGTTGATTGAGAAATGGTCAAGAAATAATTGGGCAAGTTGAGCGAATGAAAAGATAGAATGTCTGGTAAGAGAGCTATATCAGTCAAGGGCAGGGCCAGAAAGGGACATAGGGAACGTGCGTAAAAGCAACGCATCGTCATGGGCAATGAGGTAACAGGCATATCTGAATGCCCGTAAATGTTGTTGTGGGTCCTCCTTACTCTGAAAGTGAGCAAATTTAGGAAGCTCCCATTGGTTGGGGTATGGTCAGAGAGGGACGGAAGGATGAATGGGCTCGTTGCAAATTTGCTCATACGAGAGAGCATTGCATGAACCAGAGATAGAGGTCTCGAGACTGGACATTTTATCCATCAACATTTTAATGACGTCTGCTGACGGATTGACAGATGGGGCACCCCTTAGGGTGTAAGGCACTTGAAAGGTGGTCGAAGAGGCGTATGACGTACTTGGTTGTGCTTGTGTAGGCACAACATATGGATAGTACGTCATAGGGATAGATGTCGTGGTCAAAGGGGCTTGTGTCATGAAGTTGGAAGACACAAGTTGACCAGATATCGCCATAGGTGGTTGAGTGGCAGCACTAATAAAAGGATAGGTTGTTACTCTTGTGTGTATAGGTGTAAGAGTGGGTGAGGTCGAGACAACCAAGTTCTGGTATGGTGTAGAACTCGGTTGAAATGTGTGCGGTTAAGGGGGTAATGACACCCCGATGGAGGTAGGTTCGAAAATAGACGGGGAGGCCAAACTTTGCGTATTGGCCATGGTCGAGTGACTGGTCGAGATAATGGACTGAGTCATGATGGGTTGGGTAGCGGATGATGTCGATGTCATTGCCACTTCACCCGAAAGGTCTCGCGTTGGGTTCCTCGCGAGATAGTTTTGGAGGGCTGCGGCATTGAGGTCCAAGAATCTCTTGAAATCTTGGTCCCCTTCAGGGATGATGGGAATTTGAGTCGGGGTCGGGGTCGGGGTCGGTCCTGTAGGAGTTCTTTCAGTCTTCAAGTGGAACTCCATGATAGGACTGGCTAGGGACAAGGTAGACGAAGGTAGTTGATGGCTAAAGTGGTCAAAAAGAGCCTTGGTTTGACTGCGTGTCAAAACCATGCAAGGCGAGAGAGGGTCAGGTTCCAGAAACTGTGTCTTTACAGTTTCAGAAACTTAGAATGTGGTTTTGGTAGAAAAATGGTCGGGTTTTAGGTTGTTGTTTTGAGAAAAAGGGTCTGTGACAGTGACCGATGTCGGTTGAAAAACTGATGTCGGTGCAAAAAGGTGGCCGACGTCGGTCAGATGACCGATGTCGGTACAGAAAAAGTTGCCGACGTCGGTTACAGAACCGATGTCGGTTACTGTGTTTTCTAGAAACTAAAAAAAAGTTTTTGGAAATGAAGAAGACGTCCTTACCAGCTCAAAAAAGATAGATAAAAATAGAAAATATGATGATGACAGACAGACCCTAAGCATTAAATCCGTAGAAAGAATTTTATTAAGATCGTGTGGCTTATGCCTTAGATGAATGTTTGGGGAGGTTGGCTGTTATAAAGGTCCTAAAAGAGGCAGTCTAAAGCTGGTTTCGGGTCTTGTTTAGGCGCTCAAAGGTCTGTGTTAGGTTCGGTACGTGGCCTGGTGCTAAGGAGCAAGTTCCCCTCACTTCACGATTCCAGTGGTTAGCTGGTCTCGCTTAGCCAAGATATACCTCGCCTAGAGTTTATCCTCCACCAGAGAACGGAGTGGGCTTTCCCCTTGGTGATGAAATCCAAGTGGGATTGCCAGGACAGGGTAAGGTATCCGCTGGGGGATGAAATCCCAGTCGGGCCTTGTCTCAAGTAAGTTTTATGTTTGTTTTAGTGCATGTGATTCGGTAGTGTAACATAGAGTGGACTAGATTTATTCAATATGCGTTTAAGTTACTAGATGTGGACTAATGCAAGCACAAGCAGAAATGCAATGCGATATGTTTTAAGCCCAAGTCGAAAATATGAAGTTTGAATGAAGACAATGTTTGAGAAAGGGTTTGAGAGTATGATGTTTTGGACTAGTCTAGAAGTGCAAGAAAGAAAAGAAAGATTCATTTTAGTCCTGCTTATGGTGTCATTTGGAATAGAAGAAAGAGACGAGAAGGGAGGAGCCTAATGCACCTAAATGAATGAAAAGAAAAGGAACCCGAGGAAGAACCTAAGGTCCCACCGGGCGTGCCAGAATGTTTCTATTCAAATTTTGCTTTCTATATTCAAGAGAAGAAATAAGAAACTAAAAGATATGGTCAAGGCTTGTGTACCTGGATGTAGTCTGCGCACCGAAATCCAGACGCTGTGAGTACTCCTTTTTGGCTGTGGAGGAATGACACCTGCAAAGAAAAGAAGCTTGGACAAAAGAAGGCGTTAGATGGATAGATGGTGGGTTGCCAAGCGAAAGCTTGTTCCCGGAAGTGTGAAAACTTCCTTAAGGGAGGTCAACCCACTGGTAAAAGATAGATAAAATACTGAAAGAGAAGAGGAAGCAAAGGCTTACCTGGAAGATGCTGTCGAACTAGTCACAGTCGCCGGCGTCGGTGGTCCTACCAGCGTCGATTGTCTGGTCTGTCGACGTCGGTTAGTCTACCGATGTCGGTTGGGGTAATGACCGGCGTCGGTCGGGGCTATGGCCTGTAGTCAAAGTCTGGGCAAGTTTGTGGACAGGGTCTGGTCAGGTCTAGGTCTGTGGACAGGGTCTGGTTGTGCAGAGTGGTCTGTGGATGGGTCTGAGATAGAATTTGGCCTTGGTTAAATGGTCTGTGGTCTGGGTCTGATAGTCTGGTTGAATAGACAGAGTAGATGCTCCGAATAAGGAGATGGGATTCGGGTCTGGTCTAGTCGGGTTAGCAGTCTGGTCTGGGGGGATAAAAGTGCTGAATCTAGCTTAGAAGCAAATGATTATAAAGCACAATGAAAACACAAATAGAGTACTTACCTGTGCCCTGATGAAGAAGTGTTGTTGATGATTCCCGTACCTGCTGTTGATGTAGCCTGTGTGGAGAACCTACTGCTGATGTAGAAGACTGATGCAGAATCCCTGTTGCTGCCCCTGAGGGAGAGAGTGAAAGGCTTGGCAAGTCGACGGATGACTGAAGACTCCAGATTCCAAATTAGCTCTGTGATTCAGAGTTTGTGATTAGAGAGAGATTGTGATTTTTGTGATTCGGACCCCAAGAAAGAGGTTAGACGTCGGTTTAAGTAAATTGACGTCGGCGATCCCGCCGGCGTTAGCCGACAGTTGACCGACATCGGCGGGTTTAGAACGCGTAAAAGGGCACCAAGCCCGTTCTGCATCCGCCAAGTGCATAGACGGTTGGAGAATTGATCGAAGGGAAGGATAAAGACGCACGAGGGTTGGTTAGGCGGTTGGAGAGGAGTAGGAATAGGTCTTGGGTGAGTCATAGGGTAGGAAATGGTCTAAGGTGAGGTGTCCTAGGCGAGGTGTCAGGGGTGAGGTGTCCAAGGAGGGGGGTAAGGGACTTATTTAATTAAAAATAAATAATTATTTTCAATTAATAAGACCTGGGTGGGTTAGAGATAGTCGAAGTGACAAGGGACCAAGGGGAGAGAGGATGACCAAGGGTTAGACACTTTTTAGGTGTCTTGAAAATGATTGTCTACATAAATTTTGATTTTTAGATCTATTTACCTACTTATGCTCTTCACTTCCTTTCCCTCATTTTTCACGTTGCAACTCTTGTCTTGTTGCATTCAACTAATTATAAACCTAAACTAGATTATCTAAGAAAATAGTTTGAAGGAATATGCTAGAATATTCGACCAGTTTACCATGCCCCTCGAATTGGAACAAAGATGTTGATAATCTATAATTGAATAATATAAATAACTTCAAAATATGCACTAAAAGTGCTTCACATTAGAATGCTAGCTAGGAAGTAAGAAGTGCTTACTTATCAATAATTTCCTACTACTCATCTATTTATAAGGAATGTTAAATTTAAATTAGACAATATTGATGTGCATGTTGACTTCCACTGACTTGAAACGAGAAAGGTAGAAATGGATGGATTACCCTGTCCAAGTGAAAGGGAAGGAAAAACAATGATCCCAAGATTATACAAATGGTCTCGACATCAAGATTGAAATGCATATAAGATTAGATGAAAGTTAGTCTGCATATTGAGAAAGAGATTTTGAAACTTCAAAAGTTGATAAGATGACCAATGTTTCCAAAATTTAACTAAATTAGCTACCTATATAGATAAATATAGAAATAAAAACAAATAAAGGATAAGGACCAATCTCCAGGTTACTCTTATATTTACATACTCTAAATCGTTAAATTAAATTTTTATTTTCTTAGTTATTAGAAAAGTTATGTCTATTTATAAAAAATATTTAATTGTATTTCTATATATATATATATATATATATATATATATATATCTGAAAACATAATTAATAATATATTATAAAATATAATTTGAAGTGTTGAATTGAAATTTTATTTTTACATAGATTAGATATACAAAATATTTATTTGGTTTAATGTTAAAGATTGAAAGGTATCTATTTCATTAAATTTATCTCAAGAATAATTCTAACATAATCCTTTTGATATCTTTGAAATTTATATCTTGACGGATGGTTAGGTAATACTTTTTATACCATCATCCTTCCTATTAAACTATGACCTACTTAATAAAATGTTAATCTTTTAAATTTATCTATATATATATATATTTTTTGTAAATTATTAAACATTAATAATAAATTTGTTTATCCTTTTTAACAATGGCAAGTGAAGGTCCCAGTAAGAATTTAAATCACAAATTTTGTATTCAAAGATCAATGTCTTTACCAATTAGGCTCAAAATCTTTAATAAAAAAATTACAAAAATAACATAACAATTAATTAATATAAAAATAATTTATCATTGTCAAACTTTCATAGTCCCTAGGTCAAGAGAGTTAAATTCATAATTTTTATATTTAAACGTCAATATATTTACCAATTATACTCTAAATCTTTAATCAAGAAAAATACAAAATTGACATAACAACTAACCAATATAATAATAATTTATCATTTTCAAATATTCATGGTCTCCAAGTCAAAGATTAATCTACACACCTAACAAATTCAAAGATGTGCTTGGCCAATTAGAGTTAGTTGCATGACCATAGAGTTTAGTTTCCTAGATCTTAAGCATGTCATAAATAAAGTAATTTTGTAATTTATGATGAACCCGTTGCCATACACACACACACACACACACACACACACACACACACACACACACACACACACACACACACACTTTTGTAAGGAAATTAATCTAAAATGAAAATAGTTAAATATTTTATAAAAATATTTAAAAAATAATATATTTAAAAAGGTTATCTTCATAATATTTTAACTGTATTTATTAATCATATAAAATAATTTTGATAAAATTTGATCAATTATAAAAAAAATTGCTAAGACATTTATTTTTACAAAACATTTAGTCACCACCTCTAAATAAAAATGTTATAGAATGATCCACATTTAGATCCTCCATAGTCATCATCTAATTATAAAATAAGATACTACATCATATTATAGTATCATAAGTGGACTAATTCAAATTTATCAAAAAAAACAAAATAATAACGCTTAGTTAAATATGTAAAGTTCTTATATTTTATTATATATTTTTAAAAATTTATTTTCACAATTTTGATTTGGAAATATTTATTTGAATTTTTGTCATTTGTACTAAAATTTGGAGTTAAATAGAACAAGATTTTAGGACCATGCAAATGCCCCTATTAAGACCATGAAAAAGCTCATGGTAGATGATTCTCTACATAAAACCTAATTTTTAGATCTATTTACTTATTTCTACTCTTCACTTATTTTCCATATTTTTTCATGTTGTGACCCTTGTCTTGTTGCAGTGAGCTAATTATGCTTAAACTAAACTATCTAGGAAAATAAATTGAAGGAATATGATAGAATATTCAACCAATTTACCATGCCCCTCAGCTTGGAACAAAGACGTTGATAATAAAAAATTGCATAAAAAAATAACTTCAAAATGTGCACTAAAAACGCTCCACATTAGAATGCTAGTTAAGAAGTAATAAGTGCTTATATCAATTCCTTCAAATGAACATCACTACTCATCTATTTATAAGAGATGTTGAATTGAAATTAGACAATATTGGTGTACATGTTGACTTCTACTAACTTGAAACAAGAAAGGTAGAAAGGCATGGATTGCCCTATCTAAGTAAAAGGGAAGAAAAAACAAGGATGCCGGGACTATACATATGGTCTTGACATCAAGATTGAAATTCATAGAAGATTAGAAGGAGGCTAGTCTGCATATTGAGAAATAGGTTTTGAAACTTCAAAAGTTGATAAGATGACCAATGTTTCCAAAATTTAACTAAATTAGCTAGTTATAACTAGATAAATGTGGAAACAAAAATAAAATAATAATAAATAAAGGACAAGGGGCATCTCCAGGTGTCTACAAAATTATCCATTTTGATGTGTCTGAGTAGTCATAAAATAGGTGGTGTAAGCACAAATTTTAAAGTAATAGACACATAAAATTATTGAGTATGATGCCAATATGGGCACTTGAGTTCTATTTTTAAACATATTATATTTTAATTTTTCAAGTTTTTAGGAAGCATATTTAAATTATATGTTCTTAATTAGTTTTTTAGACAAATTTGAACACTTTCTAATGATTTCTTAAAAAATAGTTGAAATTGTGAGTTACTTCAGTTCAATGTAGTTCACAAAAAAGGTACTTAGTTGAACCTAAATCATTATCCATTCATCCTCAAGGGGGGGGGTACATTTTCTAAGTTAAGATAAATTTATTTTAGTCTTATTTACTATATTTAGCTCAGTTGGGGCACACACGTTGATTAAGATACTTTTTTAATTGCATATTTGACTTACCTGTTGAAGAGGCTTCTTGCATGATGTTCAAATCTTTACAATGAGTTAAACCTAGCTTCTTTAGTCTATTTTCAATTCACCTAGTCTATTTTCAGTTCACTTAGTCTATTTTGAGTTCACTTAGTAGGCTATAAGTTTTATATTTATATTTTTACTTTTAAACTTTACTTGCATTGTAATTTTCCTTGTGATAAGCTCAAATTAGTTTTCTTTGTCTAATAAAGTTGTACACAATGGAAGTATGGCGCATTATTTCACTTTGAGATGATTTTTGCATGTATTATCTTTGATATTATTATAGAACTTAGTGATCTATGAATTTTATATTTATATTTTTACTTTTAGATTTTATTTGCATTGTAAGTTTACTTATGATAAGCTCAAATTAGTTTTCTTTATCTAATAAAGT
>JARHVA010004029.1:955000-967500 GCA_037957365.1 Torreya grandis | reverse complement strand
GATGAACATGGTTTCCTTAGTGTCCACCCACCCTCTATTGTACCCTTGGAAGGCCCTATAAGGATGATTCATCAAACCTCTACTCACATTTAACCAATTTTTGTCAATTCATAAGTTTATGAAGAACACCTAATCCAAATGCCTACTAAATTACATATTATAATACATTATGATCCTCGAGCCTACATGAACATTCATAACTATCATACTTCTACATATTTACCCAAATCACCTTCAAAATCACTTATTTTCAATGGTATCAACCAATCCGATCCCATTTAGTTTCAACCATCTTTAGTCAATTACATCAACAATGTCATAAAATGTATCGATATATTTCTTTTTCCTTTATCCAATTACATTGGCAATGACCTAGAATGTGTTGACATAGTTCCTTTTCTTTTATCTTACTATATCATCCATGACATAAAATGTGTCGATATAGTTCTCTCTATTTCACTCAATTACATCAACCATGACACAAAATGTGCTGATACAGTTTAGTTTATTTCACCAAACTATATTGACCTAGATAATACAATCAATTTTAGTCTTATATCAACCTAGTTGATACAAATATTTTTAGTCTCGTTTTATCAGCGTGTATCAACCTAATTTATACAATTAATTTAAACCATGTTTTATCAAACTATGTCAACCTAACTGATACAGTGTGTTCTCTTATTTTAGTAGACTATATTAACCTAACTAATATTATACAATATATTTTTCTATTCCCTCACAAATATCCTGACATTGATTTAGATACAACATTTCTTTTTGTAACACTAATTTACACATATTATGACATCACGCATGGCCCTGTCAACCCTGAGGTTAGCTCCAATTCACCTATATTTTATAGGTTGTTCCATCTTATAATGTATTTCCTCTTATTATCACATCCATAATATTATACACATTTTTGGGACATCTTACCCATCCTTATTTTATTAGCTTATTGATATCTCATCCTTACCATGAGGTACCAATCAACAACCTTTTACATATTACAAACAAACAAATTTAAATTTAGGAAACTTTATAAGATAAATATGCTTGCATTTCACATGTTATTTTTTGATATAGTTATTAGCATAGATTTTTATTATTATTTTGTCTCATATTTATTTATTTTTTATACATTTTATTTACTTTCCCCCTCTTTTGGGATGAATACTTACACCATTGCTTCCTTCTTGGTTTTTTGGTATTTTTAATTTTGACCTTTTTTTCTCTTATAGAGATTAGGTATCACCTTCATGTTTCATATAATTTTGGTTACATCATTTTTTATTTTTTGGTTCTTTCATGTTTTTTACTTTTAGCCTTTAAAATCTTGTAGAACTTAGGTATCACCTTTGGATTTTATATCATTTTACTTGCACCATTGATTCTTTTATGTTTCTTTGTTATTTTTGCTTTTAGATTGTACTTGGTTCTTAGGGATCTCATTTGGGTTTGTTTATCATATTTTTATCATTTTTTCCATATCCTTGTGATTTTTTGACCTATTTTTACTTTCCCCATCTTTTAGGATGACTACTTACTTTTCTCCTCTTTTGGATCACCATTTACTTTTCCCCTTTTTTGGGATGATTACTACTTTTGTAAGTGATTTTTTTAGGTCTACTGTAAGTTAGTACAAGTTCTCTAGTGACATGACTATCACAACATATCCCTATCCCTTTTGAAGCATTGTTTTTCCTCCTTGTAATTAGTTATAAGCATACCCCATGTTATATCACTTTTATTACATGGATGGATCTACCATAATCCCCATATTTTCCTTCTTGCCTCTCACTTGAAGAACACATAAGTTGGTTTTGAGGTTTTACACTTATGTGCAAGTGTAGGAGTCTTTAGGCACCATAGTATTTATGTTCTCTCTTCTCGTGGCTGAGCATAAGCTATATTGTGTTAGCTACCTATTCTAATCCATTTTTGGTTTTCAAAATATGTATAGGGGAAGAATAGAAAAAGACAAAATAATTATTAGAAAAATAAGATCAAAAGGGAATTTATATCACAAAATTTAGATCACATAAAAAGATGTGATATTTTTTTGGCACATCTCCTATTTTGGTTGAGCTCAAACTTCATAGTTGGCCTCATGATAGAGTTGAGGTCCATTGGGGTGTGGTATGATATTAGACTAGGATAAGAGGTATTATTTCATTACATCATCATATATTATTACATTTTAGTGCCACCTTATTTTTCACACAAGTACCCATCCTTCATAGTAAACTGATGACTTTGTAATGGGTCCTGAGGAGTGGGAAACATATTGTGGGAAGGTAGGATGATTTTGAATTAATTACATATATCCTTCATAAGATGATCTATGTATTTCACTTTTTATCATAAGCTTTGTGTTCACTAGTTAGAATGTCCTAGGTCATAGCCGTGCCCACTCATTTAGAAAGTTTCATTGTCACTAAGGATTTAGACATCACTTATGTAGTTCTCCCTCTAGGAAAGATCATATGAATGCAACTAGAAAATTTTATTAGAGTGTTTGACAAAGGATGCCCTTAACCTAAAATAAAAGATATTATACTTAGTCAAAGACTATAAAATTGTAGCATAATTGAAATTAGAATCTTTACTCATTAAATATATGCTTTTGAAATTAGAAAGATAGGTGCCTTATAAGATAATGCTAGGTCATTTCAAGTGTGACCCATGATGTGATTTCATAGAGAAATATTTTGAATGTTTCCAATAACCAACATATTGATATGCATGGGAAAATCATTAGAAAGCATGTTGTTTTAAAAATATAGCTATTAGAGCATGAGAAACAAGTCTGCACTATTTGATAGGAGTGCAATGCACCCTTATTTGCCAAGCATGAACTTATCCTAAAAAGATAGAGGATTCTAAAACAATAGTAACAATAAAGTATCTATTGAATAACGATGAATATGAATGAAATATGAAAGTCTAGAATGTGTTCTTAGTAATTGTAAGAATTTGAAGGATTTATTTGAGATTATTAGTTATCTTAATGGCAAATTGGCCAAGCAAGGTAAAGATGTCAAGGACAATATTTTATAAGAATTTAGTGATTAAATTTCAGTGTCTACTTCCCCTTTATTCTGGTGATGCATACAATTAATAGAATAAAGGAAATGCAAAATTGATAGTGTATACATAATCTATCTTTGTCATGGATATGTGCAAACCCCCTTGTTTAGGCATGTAGATAAGTGTTGAACATGTGGTGAATTAAGAGAGATCAAGTCTCAAATTGAATAATCAGTGAAGATACTCAAGTTTGAAATATTGTATGCTCTAACCCATATAGAGTACTCTATAATGTTTAAATAGATGGGAACCAATAAAGTGATTCACTAAAGTGCAACCAAAATGTTAAATATCACTAAGCTCTCACATGCCTCACTTGATAAACTAAAGAGAAGAAGTGGAAACCACTGCATGGCTCACTAAAGTGTAACCAATACTTGGAGCATCAATAATATCAAATGTTGTCCACTTTCAAAATACGAATCATTGTAGATGGATCTATATTTTAATTGTTAATTCCTCAAACTTTGAAAAATAGAAATTAGAATTTTAAAAAGTATTAGCTTGGTCATGAATGCATATCATGCCCCTTTTAATGTATAGAGTGACAATTTTATCTTTTAAAAATTGTTTGAGATCTTGTAACTGTCTTTGTAAAAGTGTATATGTGCTTGAGTAGCTATAAGAGTGGAGTGCATAAACAAGTTGATTGCCCCCATAATCTAAAAGATCTAAATTTTGCATATTTTAAACTATCAAATTTGAAATGTATTGCTTGTGAAAACTTAGAGATAAGCCCATTATGATGCCCTCATTTTGATATGAGGGAAATTTCTTGTAAATCACTTGTCTCAAATTAAAAATTGAGACTATTCGTGAAAGATATAATCATATAACAACCTTTTACATATCTAAATTCTATTGGAAAAATAAAGATGTAAAATTGAAGCATGTGAAGAGCTTGTATAGTGTATTGCATCTTATATTTTGAATATAACATTGAATTACTATATGAAGTATGTAAATAAATTTCAAGTGTTTAATATTTATTGTAAATATAGTATTTTTTAAATATGAATCATTGAAGCACATAAGTATTATGTGCATGACATGTATCATGGAACCATATATATATATATATATACCTGGTAGTGTATGATAAGAATCCTTGCACTATAGTAGCCAATGAACATGTAAGCAAAGTCACATAATTTTATGTAAGAAGGAACAAAGGCCACATATAATGGAAATGTTAAATGGCACATAGTAGTTATAAATTTTACATGAATGTCACAAATAAGGCCCAAATTCTAAATACAACGGACATGTAAATGTCACACAAACATATAAGTCAAATCACCACACACACATGGAATGGTGATGCCATACAAGAAAGAGGGTGTATGTTGAACATACACAATACCAAGGGTTTCATTCAATTAAAAAATAAAATTGAATCATGTTATGTAAGGAAGAAATAATATAGAGAAAATGAATCTAACATTGTTGGATCCTATGTATTTATTTTCATGTTAGAAAATAACATGTTCATCATGACACATGTAAAGTATGAATAAATAATAAGGAATTTTTTTTTGTTATAGCTCAACAAGAAAATGAGGTTGTGGAAAATTACAACCTTTAAAATTGTTTGTATAGAATGAGGATATGCCCCCAATTGAGCAAGGTTGTTGGGTAAAAGGCTGAACCAACATCAAAAATATGTAGAATTATGTCTTTGCTTGAAATTTGATTGATATATGAGTATGCTTTCTGATATGTTATAAAAAATCGTATAAATTTTTTGTGTGATTGTCTTGCATTCAAAAATAGAGATTTAAAATGTACAAGGACAAGTCCACAGTAAGGGGACATGTGCATAGTGTGTTTATATTTGTCAAGTGTAACTTTATCTAGATTGAATTTGTACAATTTTTTTTAATCAAAACAACTTCATATGTGTATGACTATTTCTTTGTTCCATAAAAAATATGTCATGATTCACACTCAAATACCTTGTGAGAAGAATTATGTATTTAAAAGGTAATGAAATAGGTTATGCATTGAACATAAAGATATATGACATATGCAAAGATGTAATCCAACAAAATGAGAATATGTTTATAGGTCCTAATTTTAGTTTTTTTAAAATATTTTAATTTTTTTGGAATATTTGATTTTTTTTATTTTTTCCATATTTGAAAATGAAAATATGCATAAGTAAAAATAAGGTAAGCATCAAGGTTTTTAAAAATGGAAGGAGGTGAAGATTTGAATAAAGCTCAATAAGATGTTAAGGAAAAACATGATAAGAGGGAAGGCAAAAAATGTGCCCCTAATGTAAATTTATATATAGTGTAGCCAATATGGCAAACATAGACATGTGACCTCATGTGAAATAAGATATATGTAAGCATGAAAGCATAGATGTGCAATATTGAGTTGCCATGAAGGATGTGCATTGAAATATTAGTAAGGTAATTATTTTGGGTTGTTCAAATTGGGGTGAATAAAACAAGGGAACAAGTGACCCTAAAATGAAAGATAGAGCCAAGGGCTATAATAAAATTGGATCCAGTGTAGAATAATAAGAAAAAATAATAAAGAGTGAATAAGTTATGTCCAAGTAGGTACTATGAAAAGAAGCTAATCAAGGGTATTAAGCTAACTAAGAGGTTGGGAGGGAATAATGGAATGTGCCCAACCAATAATATCATCAATAGGATTCTCATATGTGTAATGCCCTTATGCAAGAGAAGAAGTGTGAATTGTAAAAGCTTTTGAATCTTAGAAGAAACATAAGTTTTAAAGTAATATTCTAAATCAATGCTAATATATCTATCTAAACTTGTATTCTCATGCATGGGAGTAAATGATGTAACAACCTATACCTATGTAGGAAACCTCTGAATAATTTGTGTTGTTGTGATAGATAAACACCTTGTGCTATGTGCCACTTTATATTTAGGAATAGATATCTTGATTTTTAGAACCAAGTAATCATACTCATGTGTAATTGTATTATGCTAAAAAATAGATGGAACTACTAAAATATCTTCATCATCATAAATAGGTGAGGAAACTAAAATATTCTCTTGCTCATAATTAGGTACAAAAACTAATTTTGGAATATGCCTATTTGAATGTGAATCATGATTTTGAATAGTTATATAAACTAATTCATTACCAATTTTCTCAATAATTATGCCAATAAACTTTTGTGGAGTAGGATTAAGTACCATTGGTTTGATAGGGTATTCATATTGAATTCCTAAAATTTTAACCACTCTATTATAATGAATATACTTCAAACATCTATGAACTATAGAAGGAACTTCTATGATTTTTTGTAACCAAGGTCTCCCTAATAACATGTCAAAGACACTCGTGCTTGGTTACACTAATAAAGGAATGGAAAATATGAGAGGTCCCACTTTTAAAGGTAATATGATATGTCCAAGATTATCTTGTGTATGACCATCAAATTCTTTCATAACTCTAAATGTATGATGTATATATTGCTCTATATAACTAATGTAAAATCATTAAATAGTTTCAAAACTACCAGAACACAATTTCTAGAACAAGAAAAGACATAAAAATAATGTAAAATAAAGGTGAAATATTTTTTAATAAGAAAACAAAAAAAAATCAACTTGAAGTTGAAATAAAGAGCCTTTATGTTGATACCAACCTAAGGTGACAAGAAAAGGTTTTTTAGTGTTGGACTACTCCAAAGTCAAAAAAGATAAATCGTAAAGTTAAGAATAGTATCCGAGGTTGAAGAGTATATGATTTTAGTGTTATAAATTTAAATAATTAAACTAAAATCCTAATCCCAAAATCAACAAGAAACAAGCAGTGTTCTAATTATAGTGGGTCCACTAAAATGTTTACACTATAATTAATTATGACTTACAATTAACTCTAAATGGAAATGTAAACTATTGAGATATGATCTAGGGTTTTATATATAATAGAATAAAATATAATATAGAGTTCCATAAAATTTATAGAATTTTTAAATTAACTAAAAATAGAAACTAGGGTTAGGGTTATATAATTGTCCTTGTAAATGATTTATTTTATACTGTATTGACTTTCTATGAACTTTTACTATCTCAAAATACCTAAAAAAACATATGTAATCAATATAATGGCTTGTTGTTTTTTGGGACAAGTTTTCAAGATGTAGAGATGAGTGTAATGTGTTGTTGTATATCTATTATGACTTTATTCTCTCAGCTTGTGTGTTGGATTTGAAAATACAAGTTTGTTCACTTGTATTTTTATGTGACTTGTCTCTATGCGAAGCCTAAATTGATGATCATACGACCTGTAAAATTATAAACTTATTCCTAAACAAACACATAAAAGGATATCAAATATAAAAAGGTGAAATAATTTTGAAATTGGGAATGACAAATTTATCCTTAGAAAACCCCATGTTGATTGAGTGTTGCCTACATAGTTCTAAGGGCCTTCGATTGACATAGTTTTCCATTTAGGGAGGATCATATGATTTAAAATATAAAATTTAATCAGAGTGCTTGATAAGGGATGTCATCACCCTGAGATAAATAATGTTAGACTTGGCCAAGAGGATATAAAGTTTTAGTAGAATTGCAATAGGGATCTTTACTAAAAAAAATATGCTTTTGAAATTAGAAAGATAGGTGCTTTGTAAGAGAATGCTAGTTCATTTCAAGTGTAACCCTTGATGTGATTTTATAGATAAATATTTCAAAAAAAATTATAATAGACCTATTGATATGCTTTGTAAATCCATTAGGAAGCATTTTGTTTTGGAAAGATAGTCGTTAGAGTGTGGGAGACAAGTCCACTTCTAGATAGAAGCGCAATGCACCCTTGTCTACCTAGTGCAAATTTATACTAAAAAGATAGAGGTTTATAAAACAAGAGTGACATTAAATAATTTTTTAAATAGGTATGAATAAAATTTAAATAGGGAATTCTAGAATATTTTCTTTGTAATTGTAATACTTTGAAGGTTTTCTTAGATATTTTGGGTTATTAGATTGGAAAATTTACCAAGAAAGGTAAAGATGTCAAGGACAAACATTTTCAAGTATTTATTAATTAAATTTATTGTCTACAAGTTACATCATTTCATGATGTAATTTTTTTTGTTGTAACCAATATTTTAATAAATGTTCCTTTTATAACTTTTACTTTTCCAATTATTCCTTATGTAACTTTTCTTTTTCCAATTGTTCCTTAGAGGATATGACCACAATTTGAGTAAGTTGCTCATTTATATAAGGTGTGTTTGAACCTAGTGGTGCTTTAATCGATGTATTTAATGGAGTATTACCACTACCAATAATGTATTCTACTTTTTTCTTCAAGGCCCAATAATTATCCACATAATTTCCATGCATTCTATGATAGGAATGATAGTATTTAGATTGAATAATAAGATGCATGGGAGGAAAAGTGATAAAATTATTTTAAATCTTATCCCTTAAAGTTTTTTTATGCATTCATGGTTCAAAATATCAATTAATAATTTCCTTAGACCACATAATTGTTAGAATACTCTCGAAAAAATTTCAATAAAATGCAACAAAAACAACTCATATATTTATTTGATTTCAATAAAAATTAAACACAATATCACAATGACACAAAGATATCATGATATCGTAATGAGATTCATTAAATTATCAAATTTTTAGATATTTGTTGTGTTAAATCGTAATATTTGTAATCAAACTCTTAGATCTAATCTCCCATCTCAAAAGTAGTTGTCTAACACAAGTGTAGGGGCATGCTTATATAGATGTAAGACCCACCTACTTACATTAAGTGTTTTTAAACCACTAAAAACATTAACACACCTTAGTGCATATCAAACATTAAATTACATAGATATTAAATGTATCATATTTCCAAGGAACAAGAATATGTTGGAACTCAACACATTTCAAAATGGATCACAGACATCATTCAATGAATCCATATCCACTTCCCTAACTTTCATAATCAATTACCAAATAATTAGTGATAACTCATTCCATTATACATCACAAATACATATAAATTCACAAAATATTTCAATGAGTTAAGTGAATAATGTTCATGAAAACCTAGGTAAAATGACTTTTATGTCTATTTAAGTATAATATAGTACTTTACCAATATTTTTTCAAATAACATAAATTTTTTCACACAACATTCTTATTGATGATAAAATGACTGCAAAAAAAATATCCTACTCATCTTACTCTATGGTTAAAAATCATCACAAACCAAGACCCTACTTTCAAGAAGTCTCAAAAATTGATAAAGACATCCATAACATCTCCACATAGTTACATGATTAAAGAGTATTACCATAGTGACTTAGATTAAACCTGACAGACTCAATCAAACATTAATTTGATACAATTATGAAATAAAATATACAAGGATCATTATAAAAATAGTTGCACTCATAGGAGACACAACATTACACTAAACAAGGCATTCAACAATGATAATGCGAAACAACATAAAGATGATCAACACAAGGGAGACTTGAACAAAATTACAATAAAACATAAGTGTGGCGAAAAACCTTACATGATGCAAAACATGGAAATTTAAGTAAACTAACTTATTATTTTCGTTGATGCAATATTGCTCATGAACCCAAATGCTCCTACTCATATGCCTTCTAAGAAACATGTGCTCCTACTCATGTGACTTCTAAGAAAGCTGATAATCATGTCCCTTTTTTTTATAGTTTTATGTGCTAATCCATGTCATATATTATATGTCTCATCCATTCCAATTTACTAGATATTCTATATAATCTTCTTTTCTTGTAGTCTTTCTAACTCACATGTCAATTACTTCTATTTTTTTGCATTATCTCTCAGGCATCTGAAATGTTTAATATGTTACATCATGATCCATGCATGAATTTTCACTCATCTATCCTTTGTAATATAGATATAAATCAACTACATTGAAAATAATCAATATACATATACCTTCAGGTACTCTAATTCATATGCATTCTTTCCAATCTTTCACAAAATTTTGTAAGGACCAATATTTTTTCCATTTCAACTTATCATATGTACCTTTTGTAAATCTCTCTTTTCTCAAGTATCTAAGACTAAGTCTCCCACTTGATATTTGACTTATCTTATATTTTAATCTACATGTTATTCATACTATGATGCATTCTTTTCCAAAAAATTTCACACTTATTTATGCACTTCTTGCATATGCTTTGCAAAATATTTTGCTTCAACACTTCTCTTTTGTTCATTCTTCATGTCACATAAATATAAAAATCCTCGTATACTTGATCCTTAAAAAATCTTAAATGTTGTATCTCATGTACTTCTATTCATCGAATTTTTATATGAAAACTTAGCTTGTGTTAGAACATTATTCTATGTTCCTAACTTACCTTCAACTAAACATCTCAAAAGATTATCCAAACTTCTATTAATTACCTCTATATGTCCATCTATCTAAGGATGGTATGTTGAATTTAAATATAACATAGTATTCAAAATTTTCCAAAATATCCTTTAGAAATATCCAACACTTTTCAAATCCCTATTTGATAATATACTACAAGGTAAACCATGTAATCTTACAACTTCTTATTAAAACAAATTTAGCAATGTTTTTTGCATCAATGGTATTTCTACATGCTATAAAATGTACCATATTTAAAATCCTATCAACTATCACAAATATTGAATCATTTCTTATCTATGTTTTAGGCAAACCTAAAATAAAATACATGCTTATATCCTCTGACATTTTCTCTAGAATAGGCAACAGTTGATACAACATAGTTTTGCACATCTACAATCATTATTTAACAAATCAAAATAGACACACACACACACAACACATACATACATACATATATATATATATATATATATATATATATATATATATATATATATATATATATATATATATATATATATGATTATATTTAATTAAACACTTAATTACACCTTACACCTTCTCCTCAATGATTTTAATGGAAGAGATATACAACTGATTTATACCCACACTCATAAATTAAAAAATAAATAATTGATAATGAGGACTATAAAATTTCTTTGATACCAATTGATGCAATCATAGTTAGGGATCTCAATTAAGAAATGACTTGAATCATACAATCCTCATAATACTCAGTAGAATTTGAAATGAAATGAAACAAAAACAATGCAAACATTTATTTGATTTCAATGAAAATGAAACAGAACAACACAATGATATCATGATCTCACAATGAGATACATTATAACATTAGATCCATAGATCTATGTTCTAATAAATCATAGTCTTTACAATCAAAATCTCAGATCTAATCTCCCAACTCAAACTAGCTATCTAACATAGGTGTAGGGTCATGATTATATAGATATAAGACCCACCTACTTACATTTAGTGTTTTTACCCCACTAACAATTTTAACACACCTTAGTTAATCTCAAACATTAAATTCCATAAATATTAAATGTCTTCACCTTTCTAAGGAACAAGAACATGTTGTAATTTAATGCATCCCAAAATGGATCACATACATTATTCAATGAATCCTTATCTACATCCATGACTTTTGGAATCAATTACCAAATAATTAACCATAATTCCTTCCATAACATATCACAAACACATGATATTCACACAACATTGAAATGTGTTAAGCCAACAATGATCATGAAAACATCAATACTATGACTTTTATGTTTCTAAGGATGTTGTAACACTTTTTCATTATTTTTTAGAATGAATTACAACTTGATGCACAACATTCTTATTGATTATAAAATGACCTCAATAAATCTCTCTTACTCATCTTTCTCTGCAATGAATAATCATCACAAACCAATATCCTATGTTTAATAAGTGTCATAAACTTACATAAACATCCATAACATCTCTACACAATTACATGATAAGAGAGAATTATTAGAGTGAATTATATTAGACCTCATAGACTCAATTATGTAGTAAATGGATACAACTATGAAATAAAAGATACATGGATCATTACAGACACAAGTATGCTCGTAGGTAACACATAACTACAATAAACAAGGCGTTCATAAAGGATAACACAAAATAACACAAATATGATCAATGCAACAAAGATGACTTGAAAAAAATTATAACAACACATAAGTGTGGTAATAAACCTTATACCACTCAACACTTATACAAATTCCTAAACTAAAATAGACACACACACACACAACACATACATATATATATATATATATATATATATATATATATATATATATGATTATTTTTAATTAAACACTTAATTACACCTTACACCTTCTCCTCAATGATTTTAATGGAAGAGATATACAACTGATTTATACCCACACTCATAAATTAAAAAATAAATAATTGATAATGAGGACTATAAAATTTCTTTGATACCAATTGATGCAATCATAGTTAGGGAT
>JARHVA010004029.1:797500-950000 GCA_037957365.1 Torreya grandis | reverse complement strand
CAAATATTTCCTTATAATGACATATAATAGTGTGACATAATTAACTAAAATTCATTTGTATTAACTTATATGTAAAATAACATAGTAAAATGAATCAAATGATGAGCAAGTTTAGGGTATTCCATTATATAAATTACAAGTGAGATTTACCTCATTCTTAACTTTTACATTTTGCAAAGAGAGCTTCAGAGAGAGAGTTAGACCATGAGGAGCCAATGATTTTTTTACACATAGATTAGATTAGATGAGGGATGCTACTAGTCTAGATGATGATTTAAGTCTAGTATATCTTATTTCCCTAGATTATTTTTCTTTTTTTTCCTTTTTATGAAAAGATTCCACATGTAGATTTGGTGGATGGGAGTAATTTTCATGTATTTCAAGTTTGTATGGTGTTGGTGGTAAATATATGGTAATGATAGGTTATATAGTCATAGTTTTAGACTTAATGTCCTTGTAAAAATTATATGGTCCTAGAAAAAAATTGTACGGTCCAAACCTGAGTTTATATTGATACCATAACTACACAATTTTATTATGAAGAGATATTATATATTTATATATATATATATATATATATATATAGATATTTTAATATTTATTAAATGTGAAGTATTCTACTATACATCTACAAGAGCAACACCATAGTGATTCACTTCAAAACTTTACACACTTGAGCTAGAGGAGGCTGAGAGGGAAAGTTTTAATTCGATTGACCTTAGAAATATAGCACATCTTCCCATAATGTTATTTGACCTTATTATGCTTACTTGTTTTGATGAGATATGGAATAACAACATCTAAAATTTATTATTATTGATATGGGAGAAGATAATCACCGTAATGGATTTATGGCACATCCTTATGCTTCCCATTAGTGGAAAATTAATTATAGTGATTAGAGAACTAGTTGTATTGATTGTGCCTAAGGAGGTGAAGGAGATGAGAACACATGATTATTACCTTAGGAGAGTGGAGAATTATTCAAATTGAGGGGATTATAGTTAATATGATCATATAGGGATACAAAACATGACTTCATACATATATCATTATATTATTGAGTTCCATTGTTACAGTTGACATATAGGGCATCATCACATAGTACTTATGATGGAAAAGAGGAGGACTATATTCTCATGGGGGAATTGCATGCTTGCCTTAATACATCAATACTTTTAGGTTATTAAGCCTATTGGCCTACCCATTGTATTAGGGTATGCGGACATACCATTGGTAAAAAATTGGTGGATAGAGGGGAAAAAGAGACAAATATACCATAAATTATTTTATTGGTGAAGGATCCTATACTCTCTCAGGGAGGCCAATATTACTTGTATATTATAATGTTACTATCAATATACACATAATATTTTTCACTTCTATAATTTACTTACGCTTTCTCTTACAACAATTTGTAGAGCTTCAATATCCCTTAGTGCATGCCTTAAAGGGTACAACACAAAATGGGTGGGTAGGTCTTTGGTACTTTGCAAGATATATTTTTTTATCTATCTATCATTCTTATATCCATTTTAGCTTCCTTAGACTTGATACCCTAAGTTACCTCCCTCCTTTTTACATCCTCCAACTATATCTTGAATTATATTTCCTATTATATCAGCATGTTTGATTTAGTATTATTTAACACATCCCTTCCCTACTACATCAATCTGATCAATGTAATTTTGAATGTGAAGGTAGGATCTTTGCAAATATATCAACCTAGTAGATGTAATTTGAGGCCAATCAATGCATTTTAAACTACATCAAGTTGGTGTTGACTTAAATTTTGGGATGAGTAAGGGCCATTGACCACTATAAATACAAGTATATCCTATTTTTAATCATGTTTTTACATAGACTCCAATGATCAACTCAATACAATTATGTATTATGTATACAATTGCATTGGCTAACGTTGATACATTTTGATTTATTTACTATTCAAGGATCAGTAAAACAAAATAATTTTTCATTTCAAAAGCTTAATAAAAAATTTCATTTTAAGTTGACTGTCTATTTTTTAAATTCACCAAATGCTACAAATTAGTTTTTGATATTGTATTTCAAACTTCAATTTCTATTTTTTTGTTTTCCCAAGAAAATAAGTTTTGATAGTTTTTAAAATAATTATTATCATGAAGGGCTACATGGTGTTCTATTTATAGTTATCACAATGTGAAAGACTTTCCCTAATAGTCATAGCCATAATATAAAGTTAAACACATATTTTAATTCCCACATGCCTCATGGTATATCGAAAATGCCTAGTATTCCTTTTATAGAACCTTAGAAAGCCACCCATCTATTTAATTTTGTGGTGCACAAGTAAAAAGTTAACCCTAGGAAGTTAATCTCAACTTACCCTCAAAACTAGGTTTAGTGGGATATAAGTATGGTTCTACATCTATAGTTAGTACTTTGAAACATTAGATCGACACTATCCAATGGATGAGAAAGCATCTACGAGAGCCTACACCATCAAATAAATCCTTTTAGTACATCTACCTAATCTTATTTTTAGAAGGATAGTGTTGATAATTTTTTACCGCACAGGTCAAAAAATTGTCACTCTTATCATTTGAATCTCTACATACCATGCTAGTTTGCTTTAAAAGAGCATATGTCAATCAGAATATTTGAAAAGAGAAAATATTAAAGAAGGAATTTAGGTTTTACAACAACAAGGGTTCTTCTCAAAAGGGTAAAGTCATTTTAAGAAAAACTTGAAGGCCATTTCAAAAGTTCCAAGAACCCTTTCAACAATCTTGAAGGTCATTTGCAAGATTTTTCAAGGATCGATCCTTGAGGAAATATTCCACTTCAAGTTTTCCTGAAGGGTCACTTCTTAGGAAAAGGGTCCTTTTACAAGTTTCTCAAAGGGTTCTTTCCCTTTGGGAAGGTTCTTCACAAAAAGCCCGAAGGGCTCAATAATTTTTCTGAAGGGTATGTGCCCTTCAGGAAAGTTTATTTAAAAGAATCCCAAAAGGCATGTGCCCTTCATGAAAGTTCATTTACAAGAATCGCGAAGGGTATGTGCCCTTTGGGAAAGTCAATCATAAAATCTTGAAGGGTAAGAGGGACAAATTCAAGAAGTCTGAAGGGTTTTTCAAAAATTTTGACAGGGCCATTTACAAAGTCTCGAAAGGCAACTTTTTTGAAGGAAGGACCTTTTGAAAAATCCTAAGGGAAATTTCCAAAATCTTGAAGGGTAAGAGATCCAATTCAAAAAAATTTAAGGTCAATGCAAACATACCGAGGGGCAATTTGAAAGAAGGGACCGAAGACAAATTTCCTTTGGACAAATTATCTGAAGAAAAGGATCATCACAAAATCTTTGTAGGAAATAAACAAGGAAATGACCCAAAGAAAAAGTTTAGAAAAGTGGCCAAGGAAATAAAATTCCATGGGAAAGAGAGGGACAAAAAGTCTAAAAGAATTCTTTTGGAAGATTTACCCACAAAAATAAACAAGGAGCTGAAGGAAAGAAAAGTCCACGAGAAAGAGACGGACAAAAAGTATGAAATAATTCTTTCAGACAAATTATTCAAAATAATTCTTTTGGAAGATTTACTTGTAAAAATAAACAAGGTGTTGAAGGAAAGTAATTCCTTAAGGGAAATGAAAGGAGGAAGAGATAATTCCTACAAACAATTTCTTTGTGGGAAAATGAAAAATTCAAGAAGCCTAAAGAAATAATTCCTTCAAACTTTTTATCCAAAGGAAATGGAGTGACAGAGACAAAAGCCTAATACAATAAGTCTAAGAGAGATAATCTGAAGGAAAATAAAAAATAAACTCTACAAAAAATACATAGAAATGAAAAACTAGATAATGCAAGAGATTTCAACAACCAATGAACAGATTAACATGTTCTATAGCATTCAAGGTGGCCCAAAATAGGATTAGACATGTCCAAGATGTGTAATCATTTCAAACATGACTCTGTTCATTTTAAAAATAGAGACTCATTTGCATGAATGACTCAAAGAGTTTAATGTTAGAGATCTCAACACAAAATTTCATGCATACACTCTTGTTCGTCTCATTCATTTGAGCCTTTCAAATGTTTCTAATAGTTCAAGTGGAGATCATTAGAGGTTGACTAGTCTTGAGCTCTAGTTGACTAATTGACAAGTGTCACATCCACTCATGCTTTCCATTCAATAGAGGACATTTTCACATTCCAAATTAGCTTCAAGTCAGTTCAAGTTTGAGTTTAGACATCTAAATTGGTGTAACATCATTCATGATGAAGGTTTTGACTCAAACATGAACTCACCATTCTTGTCAAATGCCAAATAGCTTTTCATGCAAGCATAAGACAAAAGAATTTATTTTTATATCTTTGGACAACACAAGTTGAATTTGAGTTGACTTCTCTTCTATTTTCAATGCCACTCTCTTGGCTATTGTATACTTTTCTATATAAGTTGGCTTTTCAACCTTGATTTGATCATCCCTTTTTTGGAAAGATCAAATTCTGCCAAAGGTTGAGTTTATAACTTTTTTTTTAGATTAATAAAAGGACTATTTTTATTTTCTATAATGATGGTATAGTGTATTCATGTCAATTATTTACATAAGTGATAGAATTTCTCTTCCTTATCAAGTCTTGATTCTTACCTAGTTACTAGTTGGTCAGATTATACAGGGCATGTTCTATGTTTAATTTCTTTTGGTTGAGTTTATAGTGGATGCAAGTGGCTGGTTAGTGCCTTAAATTATGCCTATTCTATTATTTACCTCAAGCTTTGATCACAATATAGAACCTTTTCATGAAATACTTATGTATATTGGTCAATTAGATTTGAAATTTCAACCTTCTTCTTGTCTAAATTAGTGTTTTAAGGATCTATAATTGAGTGGATCAATAAAAATATACATGTATCACCATCATTAGATAAGATTTCTATTCAAGTTTCTCTCTCTTTTCCTAGTAGTTTTTAGCATAGATCAAAGATCCTAATTGATACACCAAAGATAGATAGCCCTTGGAATCTAGAGATTTAATCCACTGATTAGGTCACCCATAGCCTAGGATTGTTTCCATGTTTTAGTAGACTGTGAAGGCCTAAAACTACCTTCACAAGGGTGAAAGTCTAATTGAAAATAGTTTTTGGCACACCTGGTGGGACTATGAAGAAATTATTTGTATATATGAACGAAGTGTGGAGCTGAGGAGAATCATTTTCAGTATAATAGAATATTCATCTTCATCACAAGCTAAAGATTATTCAAGTTGTAGAGTTTATAGCATCATTTAGGCATCTATTTCATGACAAAAGTTACCACAAGGTTAGCAAGTAAAGGTATTCCTTTTGAATTTATATCTTATAAGAGATCAAGATTTAGGAGGGCAAAACCATATCCTCAAAAAATAATATTTGCCTCCTGATCATCCTACTGTTCTAATCACTACAACCCCATTACCCAAATGGCCATTAAAAAATTAGGTGTTTACTCCATTCAATAGAGGTGACCCACTAAATTTAGCCTAGTTTAATGACATTCTGGTGTCTGCCCTGAAGAGTATCCCATTCTTCTTAAGAGAAAAGCAAATAACCCCTATTGAGCATATCCAAGATGTGGCTAATCTCTGTTCAGTCCATAATGTTATTAAGGATAATGTTGCTATTAGATTGATTTCTATCTTATTTAAAGGAAAATCATTATAATGGTATAGAAACCTTCCACTAAACTCCATTTCTACCTAAGATGAATTGGGTGCAACCTTAGTCAAACAATTTGAGGATAAATCTGATCACCTATCTTTAGTTGAGCAATTAACCATCATAACAAGGGCTCCTCATGAGTTCATGTCTAATTTTAACCTTAGATTCTAAAAGACATGGACCAGAATACCTATGTTGATAAGGCCATTCCCTGAATATGTATTCTTGTACTATTTTAAAGCCCTTAACTCTAACATTAGTGTGATGATACAGTCTATGGGTGGTACTACTTTTCCAGATGCTTATGAGGTTGCAATAAAGGCAAAAAATAGTTTGATACAAGCTAGTAAGCTTTCTCCAAGACCTCTAATTCCTATATTTCTAGAAGTAAATTCCATACCAGCCACTCTGTAATATCCCCTACCAATAGAGATATATGAAAGACACAAAACTATGATACCAAAGACCAAAGCTCTGATACCACTGTAATATCCCCTTCAAACAGGGAATATATAAACTATAAAACTCTGGTCAAAGATCCAATTTTTGTAAAATAAATTCAGATTACAGATAAACAATAACCATAGTAAATCTTACAATAGCAGATCAAAGATCTTATCACTAGTTCAGATGAGTACAAATACAGTCCTCTCTTGTGTAAATCAAAGAATATTACAAATCTGGTCTTAAAAACCCTGGATTCATGCAAACTGGGAAATAACTTGCAATTCTGGAAGTCTTAGCTTTTCTATGTCGACACACAGACGCCGTCGTCGGTCGATATCTAGCCAACGTCGGTCACTGTCAGTCGGATTTCTGCCGTCGTCGGTCCAAAGTCGACCGATGTCGGTCACTGGAAGCTGCCTGTCGAGGTCGGTACCTGTGTGGATCTGTACGGACCTGTACGGTCTTCGTACGGCAGCCAATTTAACACAACCTTTCTGTTTGATCCCTAATCTGGAAAACTATGGTGTCTAATACAGCAGATCTATCTCTGTATGATTTATTAAAACAAAACATAAATAAGAAAATACCTGGAAAGCTCTGTGATAAACTTCTGTGTGAAGCTATCTCTCAGATCTGTATCTCTGTGATAACTTCTGGATGAAGCTATCTCTCAATTTGGCAATAAATCAGCTGATATCTCACAGCCTCTAAATCACACACAATGAAGAGGGAACGTTCTCCACTGCAATGGAATCCTGGAATCCTTGGCTCAGTCTTCACAGAAGAATTTCTTCAAAATCAATATCAATAATCTATGCATAATGAACAATGGCCTCCATGAGAAACCCTTATACCCTCAAAAGATATGCTTGCCCTAATTAGGGTTTCTTAAATTAGAATTAGGGTTTCTAATTAAAAATAGGCTAAATAATTAATATTTGATTAAATCAATCAAATATTAATATCTCTCTCAATCCATGTCGGATCCACGAACCGATCGAAGCTAGTGAATCAGGGAGTGATTCCGCACATAACCATACCACAATAAAGGCGCTCCGCTGCATATCAAATATCCCTAAAAAGTAGGAGCTCAAGCCAAATGTGTCTGAAATACCCTGAATGAAAATCAAATGTAGAAATCTTGTGAATCAAAGCCGAGCCAAGCTCCATTATGACCCTCTATCCATCCTATTAGCCTACGAAGGTCGCATAATAGGCTAACCATGAACTCAGAACATGTCAATTAAAAAGGGGACATGACAATCCGCCCCTCCTGAAATTGCTTGCCCTCAAGCAATCACTGAATGACAAATCAATCAATCCACCTAGATCCCAAATATAGTTTTGATCTCCACCACTGTCAATTAACACGACCCCCATGCCATGTCTATCCACACTCTCATGTAATGGTGTCACATCATCTCTAGTACTTAGATAAGCACTCCAACATCCAATCCATAAATGAAAATCAGCAAGTAAACTCCTCACCTGAATAATATCTGAAACTGGATAGTGAAGACTAGAAATAGTCATATCATCATCAACCTGAGATCCCGCTGTAACAGAAAGTTGAGTCCTCACCACATGTGACAACTCCTGAACTGAAGTCACCTCAAGATCGAGCTCATCCTCATACCTCTCCTGTGTTGGTGCCAATGTGCACTCGTCATCGCTCTCTATCATGTCATGTGGTATAGGTACCTCCATCCGATGAAAAAACATATATCTGAAGCTGCTGCCCCGTATTGCCTTAAGAATGTGTGTCGTCCCATCAACATTAAAGAGAACCTCCATGTCCTTGAGACGAAGAGTAACTTCCTCAAATGAATGAAGCCACTTCATACCCAAGACTAAGTCTATATCCCCCATGTTTACCACATAATAATCAGCCTTGAACTCATAGTTGTTCAAGCGCAATGGGAGGTCTCTAATCATACGCTCACACTTAAGAGTGTGACCATCGGCTACCTTAACACTGATGCCCTCAAAATCTATGGTAGTGAGTCCACGCTTCTCCACAAATCTAGCATCTATGAAATTATGTGTGGCCCCTGTATCAAGAAGGGTGATAACCTTCTGCCCTGCCAAAACTCCACGGAGTCTGAATGACTCATCCGACTGAATGCTGGATATGCGTGCCTCCTATAGGTGAAGCTCTAACTCTACCTCTGCATTTCAGCCCTGAAGCCTCTGCCTCTGCCCCCTCAGAACTGTTATGCTGTTCAGAATCCTCAGAATCTGAATCCTCATAATATATCCACATCATACGATTCGCCTTGCCCTTAGGCCTCAAAGGACAATCGTGATGGATATCATATGGACCTTTGCAATAGAAGCAAAGCTTCTTCCTGCGTAAATCATTAAGCGCCTCATGATCTAAAGGTGGTGCTGCCGGATTGGCTTTTGAATCATTTTTAACCCCAGATTTATCTATGTTAAAATCCGGTCTCTCTGTATCCCCGTGGGAGTGCTTATGGTCTCTAGACGAAGAAGTACCTCTGGCATTAAATTTATTGGATGGGGCTGCCATCTCCATATCATGTGCCTTCTTCATAGCTACCTGTAATGAAGGAGGATCAAAGGCTTTGATCCAACCTCTTAATGGCTCTGACAATCCCTCTATGAAGAGAACTACCAATCTACGCTCTGAAATATTGGGCACCATGACTGCCAAACTCTGAAACTCACCAATGAAAGACTCCAAGTTACCTGTTTGTCTCAACTGTGCCAGATCTCAAAAGTAAACCTCAGGATCTCTCCTATCAAACCACTCAACCAATCTATCCACAAAGTCCTAGTACTCTGTTACCTGATTATGCTGAAGTGTTACCATACCATGGTACCACCAATCATGTGCTACTCCATCCAAGTGTAAAGTGGCGTATTTGATGGCATCTATCTCTGACATTGGTCTCAATGCCAAAAAGGTGTCAAGCTTATGAACCCAAGCTTGAGCTGTCATCTTACCGCTACCGTCAAAAGTAGTCAAAGAAAGCTTACCAGTAGCCTTCTGCAGCTCACTGAATTGAACTCTAGGCTTCCTGTCCTGTCTAACCAATCGGTAGTGTTCTCTCCTAAGATTGACAAAATGATCAAAGGTCATCCTCTCTTGGACATGAAGAGGTAATAAGTCCCACTCATCATTTGCAGCCATGTAAACATTTGCAAATGGGTTATTCCCTGCTTCCTCTGCTGGTGCCTCTGGTTCTTCCTGAACAAAAGTAGGACGTGTAGGTCTATCAGCAGTTCTGGAGTGAGTCTGCTGTGGCCTCTGATTAACCGTAGCACTCCTGTCATCTCTTTGGTCCCCGTTCTGTCCATCAGGTGTGTTCATTCTCTCTATCATAGTCATAAGTGCTTGTAGTGTCTGAGCCATCTGCTGTTGGCTTGTCATCATAGCACGCTGAAATTCTCTGGTGCCCTGATCAGCATCATACCTGTGGCCCCTGGGTGGGCTGCCCTCACGTCTGTCACTCATGATGGTCGGTGGCTGATCTAACACCTGAGTACCTTCAAGCAAGGCTCAGCTGCGTGTGTTATACTTGTGTGGTCCCAACTCTTGTGGCTGCATAAGATCTATACACCCTCAGGCTGGCAGGATTTAGCTCTGATACCACTGTAATATCCCCTACCAATAGAGATATATGAAAGACACAAAACTATGATACCAAAGACCAAAGCTCTGATACCACTGTAATATCCCCTACCAATAGAGATATATGAAAGACACAAAACTATGATACCAAAGACCAAAGCTCTGATACCACTGTAATATCCCCTTCAAATAGGGAATATATAAACTATAAAACTCTGGTCAAAGATCCAATTTTTGCAAAATAAATTCAGATTACAGATAAACAATAACCATAGTAAATCTTACAATAGTAGATCAAAGATCTTATCACTAGTTCAGATGAGTACAAATACAGTCCTCTCTTGTGCAAATCAAAGAATATTACAAATCTGGTCTTAAAAACCCTGGATTCATGCAAACTGGGAAATAACTTGCAATTCTGGAAGTCTCAGCTTTTCTATGTCGACACACAGACGCCGTCGTCAGTTGATATCTAGCCGACGTCGATCACTGTCGGTCGGATTTCTACCGTCGTCGGTCCAAAGTCGACTGATGTCGGTCACTGGAAGCTGCCTGCTGAGGTCAGTACCTGCGTGGATCTGTACGGACCTGTACGGTCTTCGTACGACCGCCAATTTAACACAACCTTTCTGTTTGATCCCTGATCTGGAAAACTATGGTGTCTAATACAACAGATCTATCTCTGTATGATTTATTAAAACAAAACATAAATAAGAAAATACTTGGAAAGCTCTGTGATAAACTTCTGTGTGAAGCTATCTCTCAGATCTGTATCTCTGTGATAACTTTTGGATGAAGCTATCTCTTAATTTGGCAATAAATCAGTTGATATCTCACAGCCTCTAAATCACACACAATGAAGAGGGAACGTTTTCCACTGCAATGGAATCCTGGAACCCTTGGCTCAGTCTTCACAGAAGAATTTCTTCAAAATCAATATCAATAATCTATGCATAATGAACAATGGCCTCCATGAAAAACCCTTATACCCTCAAAAGATATGCTTGCCCTAATTAGGGTTTCTTAAATTAGAATTAGGGTTTCTAATTAAAAATAGGCTAAATAATTAATATTTGATTAAATCAATCAAATATTAATATCTCTCTCAATCCATGTCGGATCCACGAACCGATCGAAGCTAGTGAATCAGGGAGTGATTCCGCACATAACCATACCACAATAAAGGCGCTCCGCTGCATATCAAATATCCCTAAAAAGTAGGAGCTCAGGCCAAATGTGTCTGAAATACCCTGAATGAAAATCAAATGTAGAAATCTTGTGAATCAAAGTCGAGCCAAGCTCCATTATGACCCTCTATCCATCCTATTAGCCTACGAAGGTCGCATAATAGGCTAACCATGAACTCAGAACATGTCAATTAAAAAGGGGACATGACACACTCAATTCCTTAATTTTCATCCTTAGCTCCTATTCCACCACCTCCAACTCAAATTATAGCCCCTACTAGTCAAGCTAGTGAGATAGGAGAGTTAAAAAGTTTGATACAATCCTTTGGGGATGAAATAGTGAAACTAAAGAGGTAATAATTTTAGTATAATAGGCCTTATCAACAACAAAATCAAAACACTTATCAGTGTTTCAAAGATCAAAGGCCTCCTTATCAGGGTTTCAGAGAAAATAGACCACCTTATGAAGCACAAGGAGCCATAACTCCAGCTAAGCCATATGTTTCCCTTGATCCTAATGTTATTTCCACTTCAAAGGCTATTTTTCCCACCACACCTCAAAATAACTTGATGCAGGATTCAGGTTGATAGCCCTCAAATCTCAATGATGCTCAAAATGAAGCCTTGGTATCATAGAACATCACTATGCCTCAAATGACACAAGAAGATTTTTCTTTTCAAAGAGGTCAATAACAAGATACAGGATTGGAATCACAAGGAGAGACTCATCAAGTTCAAGGGTAGCTTGATGCAATTAATGTAAATTGGTAAGTAGATGATCATCTTGCTTTTACTCAAGGTGTTGAAACTAATAATTTAAGTGGTCAAGTTGCAGTTGTAACTAGAGCTAAAAGAAGAGCCATTGAAGAGGATCAAGAGATAACAAATGCTACAAGTACTCCTAAGGTTGTTTCTAAGAGTACAAAAGAGCAAATTGTTGTCCCTACAACACAAAAAAATTAGAATATAGAGGTTGGTAAGGTTCATCAACTACCTCTAATTTGTGAACAACTAATACTTTAAAAGGTATAACCAAAGGTTAGTGGATCTCATTTCAATATAGTAGATCAACTGAATAAATATAATATTAGCATTAGTATGTGGGATTCCCTTTTCATTCTAGGACAAAAATATAAGCTCATTCAAGAGCTTTCAGCTCTCGAATTATCTCCAAAATTGGTTGAGAAAGAAGGTGTTGTCTTGATTAATTTAGATCATACAACTAAGCAATAGGTAAAATAAGTAAATAAGTTGGAAAAAGTGGATAAAATTGACTTAAATAAAATAAAACTCCTCCTTTTTACCTTTCATTGATAGTAGGTGATACTTTGGTTGATAATTATATGGTATATAGTGGAGCTAGTAGTATAGTCATGCCTAAATAGATTGCAGACAAGTTTGGACTTGTTTATGATCCAAACACTAAAGGGGTATTGTAATTGGATGGGTCACCAAAAAATATTGTATGCATCATCAAAAATATAAAATTGACATTGCATGTTTCTCCCAATATTACTATTCATCAGGATGTTGTTGTGGTAGACTTGCCTCCTTACTTTGTTATGTGCCTTTCAAGAGACTTCACCTCAAAGATTAGGGGATATTTAGTAGCTGATTGAACGTATTTTATATTCAGAACCAAGTATGATACCAAGATAACATTTCATTTTGAGCCTATTTCATGTTTTTATATGGAATCATATATGCCAAGTGTTATGAATACTAATTGAATCATCTCAGATGAGGTACCAAAAAGTAGTGAAGTAGAAAAAGAATCACCTTTGGATGGAGTTCAAGATTTATTTCTTGATGAGTGGGTTCCTACCTTGCATGAGCATGATCTTTACAATTTTATTTAATAAAAGGGACTTGGTGTGTATTTTCTTCACGAGAATGATGCACCAATTCCATCCATGGTTAAGGATGATGAATCTAGTGAAGGTTTGTGGAAATTGTACTTTGATGGATCAAGGAATAAACATGGTACCAAAGATGGAATGATGTTGGTTTATCCAACAAATCAAAGTTATTTCTCTTCTATTAAATTTTAGTTTGGTTGTTCAAACAATGTTACTGAGTATGAATCACTAGTTCATGGTTTGTAGTGGGCTAGGAAGATGAAAGTCAATTCCGTGCAAGTTTTTGGAGATAATGAACTTGTAGTTAACCAAGTAAGAGGTTTAAATGTATGTAAAAATTTATTTATTACATCTTAAAAGCATATAATTTTGGATTTACTTGAATATTTCCAAGCTTTTAACATTCAGGCAATACTAAGAGGTGAGAATAAACATGTTGATAAGTTGCCTACCATTGGGTCACAATTCAATATACTAGTTGATATAAAGAGTGAGAAAGTTTAGTCACATATAAAGGTGGTTGTAAGGCATTCTATCTTAGATAATCATGAGAATTGGCAAGTGTTTGAAGATGACAATCAAATTGTGAGATTCTTGCAAGAGGAGGTTGAGTTTTCTTTAAGAAACCAATCAAAACACTTACAATAGTATGGTGATTATATTGTGAAACTAAAAATAAATAAGCTACCCAAGGGATTGGTCACACTTGAGAACATTTTTTAGAAGTGATGATGAGTTAAGTAAGGATAATTCATCCTTGTCAACAAAAGAAGAGTATTATACTAATGTAGAGATTATAGTTGGTAAGATTTTGAAGTTGGGTAAGGTGTGCACTCCTTCACAAAAGAAAGCTTTCATTGACTTATGCACAAGTTTTGCTAATATATTTGCATGGCAGTATAGTAATCTCAAGGGATTTGATCCAAGTTTGGCTCAACACACCATTGAGTTAGAGGCTGAAACTACATTGGTAGTACAAATATAAATGCCCATCAATCCTAAGCTTGAGCCTTTGATAAAAGCTGAGCTTCACAAGCTCATAGAATCATTTATTATATTTTCAATCAAGTACTCAACTTGGGTGGTGAACCTTGTTTTGGTATGAAAGAATAATAGTGAGATTCATTTATATGTTGATTTCTATGAATTGAATAGCACTTCACTTAAATATCACTATCCATTTCCATCAATGGAACAAATTTTATAGTTGGTTGTAGGTTCAGAGAGGTTTTTTTTATTGGATGGATGTCGTGGCTACAATCAAATTTTGGTCTAGGAGGAGGACCAATTTAAGACAGCCTTTAAAACCAAGTGGGGGACATTTGCATACAGAAAAATGTCATTTGGTTTGTCTAATGCTAAAATAAATTTTCAGAGAGCCATGGATATGGCATTCCAAAGCCTTCTTAACATGTTTTTACTTGTTTATTTAGATGATATAATAGTGTTTTTAAAGAATGCAAAAGATCACATGGTTCATCTCAAGAAAGTGTTTAAAAGGTGTAGGCAATTTGGGATATCTCGAAATCCCAAAAAGTGTGTTTTTTCAATTCATGAAGGTAAGCTTCCTGGACATGTTGTTTCAAAGCTTGGTTTAAGCATAGATTCTGAAAGGATTGAATCCATTCTTGCACTTTATTTGCCTAAGCACAAAAAGGCTATGCAAAGCTCCTTTGGAAAAATCAATTACATAAGGAGATATATTCAAATTTTGCCATTTTAGCTAAGCCACTTACAACAATGCTAAAGAAGGATCGGATCTTCAGCTAGTCCAAAGAAGGAATAAATAGTTTTCAAGATATTAAAAAATCCATAAATAGTGTTCCTATGCTTATAAATCCAAAGTTCACAAAGGATTTCATTTTATATACTTATGCTAACATGGACACCATTTTAGGCATTCTTATTCAACAAAATCATGAGGCTTTGGAGTAGCCAATAGCCTTCTTTAACCAAGGCTTGGAAGAGTATGAAACAAGGTATTATTTTATTGAAAAGCATGCCCTTTTAATTATAAGATCTCTTAAGAATTTTAGACACTTGTTGTCTAATAATAAGATACATCTAATGGTTTCCCATCCAAGCATCAAAGAGTTTCTCTTGAACAAGGATATAAATGACAAGAGAGCTAGTTGGATAACCAAGGTAATGGAGTATGATGTGGAAATTAAGGTCATAAATCTGATTAGAGGAAAAGGACTTTGTGAGCACCTAGCTCAGGACTTGCAAGAGGATAATGAGGTTGTTTTGGTGCCAAATTATGAAGAGGTTATAGCTGGTCATCCCTTACCTTCTAGCTAGTTTCATGACTTGGAATGTTATCTTAAAAATGGTATTTATCCCTCCCATCTAAGTGCTTCAAAAAGAAAATATTTTAGGTTGCAGTCAATTCCATTTTTTCTTATTGATGGTGTTTTGTTCAAGAAATATATTAATGGCATGTTGCTAAGATGTATAGATCCAAGCCAAATTTAGAGATTAATTGAATAATTTCTTGATGGACATGATGGAGGACTTTTTTGTAAGAACTACAACACTTAATATCATGAGAGGTGGGTACTATTGGCCTACTATATTTGGTGATTTCCATGCATGGTTTAGGAAGTGTAAATAGTGTGTTATGTTTGTAGGAAAAGTGAAACTTGCAGCCTTACCTCTTCAACCCATTACAGTGGATCAGACCTTTGTCCAATGGGGATTGGACTTTATTGGTCTCATAAATCTTCCTTAAATTTTAGAGAATAAATAGATTCTCACTGCTATAGATTACTTCACACATTGGACAGAAGCAGGAGCATTGAAAGAAGTAAATGAAACCAATGTTCTAGATTTCTATGAAGGTTTGCTTACTAGATTTGGAGTTCCATCAACTATTATTTATGATAATACAATGGCTTTTATAGGGTCTAAGATCAGTCAATAGGATATACAACATGGAATTTACCTTAGTACTTCATCAAACTATTATCCACAAGGTAATGGCCTTGCTGAATCTATGATTAAGAACCTATTAAGGATCATAAGAAGGACTATTGAAGGCGATCATAAGAAGGACTATTCGAGGCAATCATAAGTCATGGCATCTAAATTTGAATTCAACTTTATGGGCTAATAGGATCACCTACAAAATATCAATAGCTAACTCTCCATATAAGCTGGTATATGGTAAAGGAGCAAGGTTACCCATTTATCTTGAATTTCCCAGTTTGGAACTAATGCATCAGCTTGAGTTATTGGAGAATGAGCTTATGTAAATTAGGTATACTAAGCTTATAAAGCTAGAAGAGATAATAGATCAATCCATACTAGCCATAGAGATTCATCAATCACAAGTGAGGAGAGATTTTGATAAAGGAGCTTCTTCAAAAAGTTTCAAAGAAGGAGATTTGGTCCTCAAGTGGGATGAGGATAGAGCTAAACTAGGACGGCACACAACATTTGATTCCATTTGGAGTTGCCCATACATAGTCTCCAACTACAAATCCCACAATGTTTTCCAACTTGTAAAGATGGATGGTGGGGATATTTTAATCTCAGTTAATGAGATACATCTGAAACATTACTACTGAAGAGCAAAGCTCCTTGTACATAGTTAGTTTGTTTGCTTTCCTCTAAGTACTATTCAAGCATAGTAGTTTCATTTTTTATTCTGAATAAGTGTTTGTTTGCACATTTTCTTGGTTTAGTTATTTTTTTCATGTGTTCCCCTTCTTTTTTTGTAGGATGAAGGTTACTTCTTCTCTGGTTAAAATAATGTTTGCAGTCATGGATCAAATCTATCATTTCTTTGTGAATTCAAATATCAGTATATGGTTAGGTTCTTAAGCATAGCAGGCATACTTCCCAATAGAGTCATTTGACACCTCAGGTCAAAAAATCATCACCCTTATCATTCAAATCTCTACATACCATGCTTGTTTGCTTTGAAAGAGCATATATCGATCAAAATAGTTGAAAGGAGAAAATATTAAAGAATGACTTTAGGTTTTACAATAATAAGGGTTCTTCTCAAAAGGGTAAAGTCATTTTACAAAAAAATCAAAGGCCATTTCAAAAGTTCCAACGACCCTTTCAACAATCCCAAAAGTCATTTGTAAGATTTTCAAAGGGTCGATCCTTGAGGAAACATTCCACTTCAAGTTTTGTCTAAGGGTCACTTTACAGGAAAAGGGTCCTTTTATAGGTTTCTCAAAGGTTTCTTTCCCTTCAAGAAGGTTCTTCACAAAAAGCTTGAAGGGCTTGACAACTTTTTTTAAGGGTATGTGCCTTTCAGGAAAGTTTATTTACAAGAACCTTGAAGGGTATGTGCCCTTAGGGAAAGTTCATTTACAATAATTCTAAAGGGTATGTGCCTTTTAGGAAAGTCACTCCCAAAATCCCAAAGGGAAAGAGGGATAAATTCAAGAAGTCTGAATGGATTTTCAAATTTTTTGACTGGGCCATTTACAAAGTCCTGAAAGGAAACTTTTTTGAAGGAAGGACCTTTTTCAAAATCTTGAGGGACATTTCCAAAAGCCTGAAGGGAAAGAGAGCCAATTCATAAATTTTAAAGGGCAATCCAAACATGTTAAGGGGTAATTCAAAAGAAGGGGCTGAAGATAGATTTCCCTTAGACAAATTTTCTGAAGGAAAGGATCATCAAAAAATCTCTATAGGAAATAAACAAGAAAATGACTTGAAGAAAAAGTATAGCACAAGGAAAGAAAACTCCACAAGAAAGAGAGGGATAAAAAGTTTGAAGGAATTCTTTTAGACAAATTGTTCAAAAGAATTCTTTCAAAAGATTTTCTTGTAGAAATAAAAAAGGAGCTAAAGGAAAGAAAATTTTGTAAGAAAGAGAGAGACAAAAATTCTAAAAGAATTCTTTCAGACAAATTATTCAAAAGAATTCTTTTAGACAAATTATTTGAAATAATTCTTTCGAAAGATTTATTTGTAGAAATAAACAAGGAGCTGAAGGAAAGGAAGGCCTAAAGGGAAATGAAAGGAGGAAGAGATAATTTTCATGGACAATTTTTTTATGGGAAAATGATAAATTCAAAACGCCTAAAGAAATAATCCCTTCAAACTTTTTATCCAAAGGAAATGAAGTGATAGAGACAAAAGCCAAAGACAATAAGTCTAAAAGAGATAATCCAAAGGAAACTCCAAAAAAAACTTCACAATAAATACATAAAAATGAGGAACTAAATAATGCAAGAGATTTCAATAGCTAATGAACAAATTAACAGGTTCTACAACATGCAAAGTGGCCCAAAGAAGGATTAGACACATCTAAGATGTGTAACCATTTCAAACATGACTCTGTCAATTCTAAAAATGGAGACTCATTTGCATGAAGGACTCAAGGAATTTAATTTTGAAGAGCTCAACACAAAATTTCATGCATACACTCTTGTTTATCTCATTAATTCAAACTTTTCAAATGTTTCTAGTAGTTCAAGTGGAGATCATTGGAGGTTGACTAGTCTTGAGCTCTAGTTGACTAATTAACGAGTGTCATATCAACTCATGCTTTTCATTTGATAGAGGACATTCTCACATTCCAACTCAGCTTTAAGTCAGTTCAAGTTTGAGTTTAGACATCCAAATTGGCATAACATCATGCATGATGAAGGTTTTGACTCAAACATGAACTCACCATTCTTGTGAAATGCTAAAGAGATTTTCCTGCAAGCATAAGACAAAGGGATTTATTTTTAGATCTTTGGACAACACAAGTTGAATTTGAGTTGACTTCTCTTCTATTTTCAATACCACTCTCTTGGATTTTGTATACTTTTCTATATAATTTGCTTTTTCAACCTTGATTTGATCATCCCTCTTTTGCCAAGATCAAATTCTGCCAAAGTCTGAGTTTGTAACCTTTTTTAGATTAATAGAAGGACTATTTTTATTTTCTAGAATTCTAGTGTAGTATATTCATGTCTATAATTTATATAAGTGATATAATTTATCTTCCTTATCAAGTCTTGATTCTTACCAAGTTATTAGCTAGTCATATTATGCAGGTCATGTTCCATGTTTAATGTCTTTTGGATGAGTTTATAGTGGATGCAAGTGGCTGGTTAGTGCCTTGAATTAGGCCTATTCCATCATTTCCCTCAAGCTTTGATCACAAGATAGAACCCTTTCATGAAATACTTATGCATATTGGTCAATTCGAGTTGAAAGTTTAACTACCTTCTTGTTTAAATTAGTGTTTTTAGGAGTTGTAATTGAGTGGATCAATAAAAAATATAGGTGTATCACCATCATTAGATAGGATTTCCATTCAATTTTCTCTCTCTTTTCCTAGTAGTTTGTAGCATAGAGCAAATATCTTACTTGATATACCAAAGGGAGCTAGCCCTTAGAATCTAGAGATTCAATCCACTAATTAGGTCATCCATAGCCTAGGATTATTTCTATGTTCTAGCAGATTGTGAAGGCCTAAAACTACCTTCATAGGGGTGCAAGTCTGATTGACAACAGTTAGGAAAAATAATTAGATTTACAATTTGTTTCTTATTATATACTATATTTTAGAATGCCTCTACCAACATCAATATAGTTCTATGTTATGTGTTGTAATTACATTGGTAAATGTTAATACAATTACCTATGTGCTTAGACTATATCAATCAACTTGATATAGTCCTCTATGTATTTAACATCCTACAATCATTTCCTTCCATATTACATTAAACAAATTGATACAGTCGGTATACTACTATCACTTTTAAGACTGCATTGAATAACTTAATAAAGTTTATTTCTTGTTATTTTAACTTTTCCTAGACCAAACTATATCAAAAAAAAAAAATTATGTGTCTCTTCTAGCCTTCCTTCTAGACTACATTGACTAGTCTAATATATTCTTTGTGTCTCATCTTTTACATTGAAATACTCAACATAGTTCTAATCCTTCCTATTTTACTTCCTGACTACATTGAGTTGGATGATATAGTCACTTTTATGTAGTTTTCCTACATTAGTCAACCCAATTATGTTTACACCATTAACTTTCATCATGCCATATTTTTTTATGATTCTAAACAGAGAACACAACATGACATGATGGACTTAACTGATTCCCACAAAGCTCTTATGTCTTGTTTTAACATTATCAAAAACCAAGAGAAAAATAACTATCATGTGAATACTAGGACTATAAACTAAGAGTTTATCATTACTTTCAAACCTTTTTATACACTCAACTATCCCCCACACATGCATATTGTATAAGATGAGAGTGACCTTGAGTATACTATTGAAATGATCATTTTCATTAATGACCATCCTAAGCATCAGGGAAAGGACCCTATAGTAATCTATAAAATCATGATGCGACCTCATATAGGATATCCTCCTTCACCTACACAGATTTTCTACATGATTTAGGTCAACCCCATAGTGGACTTCCTCCCTCCCTTATTCCTCCACCATGCCAATTATTTCTACTAGCATGGTAGGTTTTTCCTTTAGTAGGCATATGCAAAGTGCTCATATTAGCACTCATATTCATGATACCACTATTGAATCTCAAGATTAGCCAAAAATTTCTTAATATTAATCAAATATTATTTCAAATCATAAATCAAATGGATACATTTCAAACTAACAATGTCAATAAAATGATGTAAATGCAAAATAAACTCTTACAATTGCTAAAAATAATGGGAAAAGAGTTCATTGGATTGAATTCTAAAACATTTTCTCTTTCTTGGTCTTTGGTGGCCATAGGAGAATATTCATCCATAAGGGTTGGCATGGTGTAACCAAGAGTCATAGTCTAATAAGGCTTCCAAGATGGAGAGATCTTGGGTTCTTTGGGAAGGGTGGATGTAGCTTGAACGAGGTTTGGAATCAAAGGAGGTTGACTAGGGATGGGAGATGATGGCTGAGGTTGCTTGGATTAGATATTTTAAATTTCCCATCTCACTAATCTACCCTCCATGAATTGACATATGTCTCTTATCTGTATCCTTTCACTTGTTAAGACATGTTGGTTTTCTTTTTCAAATAATGTCTACTCCTTAAAAAAATGTAATGAGTATCTTAGCTTTTGCAAGAGGTTGATTGGAATAAGATGGTCAAACTCAATTATCCTATTGTTAAGAATAAATCATAAATTAATGTAGAACAATTTCATAGAATCACAATAACAAGAGCTATGAACAAAGATACATAAAGAATAGAAATTAAAATGCACAAAAAGAAGATAGGATTTAACATGGTTCACCCAATGTGGGATGCATCCACCAAGAAACACTTGCTTAGATCTTATTACAATATAATAAGAGTAAAATAAATCTCAAATCAATCTTTTCATAATTACAATATACAAATATTGTTTAGATATGAGCTCAAAAAGCTCTCCTAAATTCACACACTTTGTTCACCTTATCGAACTCAGTTCTTCTAATGTATTACCTATTGTATGCCCATCTATATATAATTACATCAATAGGTAACTGACATAATGGTTTTACAAAATAATGAGTACCAAAACCATGGGATAAGTTAACCCATAATGGTTCTCTATTAATCATGGGCGATGACACCACACATATACAAGTATAGATAAACCACATATTTATACTCCCAAAAAAAAGGGTCCATAAAATTTTAAGAGGTCCACTACGAGAATACATTAAGAATTTATAGTATATTTTAATGTATAATATTTGAAATAAATTGTAATGTGTAAAAAGGCTCCACAACATAACACCTATCCATCTTCCTCATTACTATTTCATTCTTTTGCATTTTCATGAGTAGCTGAGTGTCTTGTTCTTTCCTAGCTTGAATTTTCCTAACTCTAGATTCTTCCTCAAAATTCAAATCTTAATGATAGAAAAAGTTATGATATTTAATCTCTTATTTTTGCTTATAGTATTCCCTCATTCTATTATTATCTTCCATTTACTTCTCAAAATCAAGAATTAGATTTCTAACACCTTGTTTAGGTTGAATAGCAAGACAATGACCTTGCCAAGGCTGATTGAAAGTATGCATAGGAGGAGGAGGGGAATAAGTGATATGACAAGATTGATATGCTGTTTTAGGGATACTTGAGGAGAGGCCATGAACATCATCAATATGATACAAAGAATATGCAGGTATGGGATATGCATTTTCACCAAATGGAGATTGAGAATACCTACCAATTTCTAGTTTTTGAGGCACTTGGATTGCTTATACCAGTTGTAGTTCATTTAGAGTCACCATTGATGTTCTTTGAATGCCTCCAAAGGCTAAAATATTGAAGTACAACACCAAAAATCCTTCAAATAATTAGACCTTAGTCCCATTGGGTGTGTTAAAACTATTATCAACCAAATTTGTACCCTTTGTAAGGTAGTTCAAGCATTCCAAATTTAGAATAACATAGAAATAATCTTAGGTTATGGGAAGCCTAATGTTGGATTGAATCTCTAGGTTAAAGGGCTATCTCCCCTTGATGAATAAATTAGACTCACAAATTACTCTACCAACTTGCTAGGAAAATAGAGAGAGAAACCTACTCTAATTAAGGTGATGCACCAAATATACTTGACCACTATCAACCAAATGCATTTAAACTTCAACCATAAGACTAACTTGCAACAAACACTACTCCTATCCTACCTCTCTACATCATCATTTCTTATGGAGGTTGTGAAATATGTTTAGGTTAGGAGGACTAGTCAAGAGGTCATAAAATGACACTAGTGAATAGACAACTCACTCAACCTTTCACACTTCACTTTAACACTTCACAAGACCTAAAAAAATGCTTTTAAATTGAATATGAATGCTAAACAAGGATAACATGCCAAGGAAGGAAAGTTAATCACTTGTCAAGATCAACTAGTCAAACATGTAATTGAAACTAGTCAAAGGAGAAGTTAAAAATAAACTTTTGTCATTGATCAAAGGCTTGAAAATGGGTAGGGATTCACCATACCCTAGTGGAGTATACAAACATAGCCTATCAAGGCTAAATATATAGAAAAATGTAGATAAGAAGAGAGACTGGCATAAGAGAGAAGTGAAAAGTGTCCAAAAGAGAGTTACAATAAAAAAGGAGTTTGAAACATCTCTATCATGTCTCCAAGTATATCTTTTGCTCTTTTAAATATGTTTTTCTCCTCCAAGTGGTGTGGGAGTTTGTAACTTTGCTTGAAACCTTGCTTTGTTATTTAAAACTGCCCTTGGCCTTGGCTTATGAGATGAAAAGTGGCTTCATTTATGGTTAGGTCATGTTTAATTGATCTATTTATCTACTATTTACACCTTTCATCTACTTATAATCTTCCCAAACTAACATATCAGTGGCAATCATCAAGTAACTCCTTAGGTGTCTTGAAACCTCTTTATCTCACTAGGCCTTTCTTACTTACAAGTGTCAAATCTTGAATTTTTCCTCAACAAGGTAGTATCTCTCTATGGATGGCCTATTCACATCATATCAGACCTAGAATAACTCATTTGGATTCAACAAACTCTCTTTCTAAGACTCCATTTTGCACCAAAAGCTTTCATTTGGCCTCATTCCTTATAACCCTAAAAATAGGTACACCTCCTTGCATAGGATAGTGTATGGATGAGTATAAACTTGATCATATATTTGAGGACCTAGTATCCAATTACATCTCCATGCCAAATTTTAGGACCTGAGAGTGAGTAGAAGTATAATTTTTAGCCCATTTTCTCTCTCTATTTAAGTCTCTATTAGCCCTCCTAAGCCTAGAAACTGAGTTATTTCTCTAAAAACACCCCATACATGTGAAACATATATGGAATGTTTTATTCATTTCAATTACCTCCTAATCATTCTCCATTCCAAATTTTAAGGCCTGACACCTTGTACAGACCTCACAAGTAAGCTTATAACAATCTTCTTTAGCCCTTTTCTGTACACCTGTAGTTTGCATGTGCCAAGGGATTTACAATGTTTATCATGGGATTTTATAAGGTCATGAAGGTAATTATAAATTCATTCTATTACATTTTTATGCATTGGATTCATTTCTCTCATCAAGTTATTAGAAAGCTAATTGGCAACTTGAGACTAGTTTGCATTCTTAGCAATGGTTCATAAAGACCAGAGCCTTTTCCTCTTTCCTAATGCCACAATAATGAATTAAATTAGGATAAATAACTACCCCTAGGATATTAATCTCCAATGAAACCTATTTATACTCTACTAAGCAAAATAAAGTAGCTCCTTGGCTAAGTAGGTTGCATTTTGTGAGGTTTAGAAGAGTTTTAGGCTTTAAAATGATGTCATGAGGACTGATTTAGTTGGAAATGATTTATTTATGTCTATATAACCTATATTAAATGTTTATAATGACTATTTCACCCTTATTATTCATTATGCCTATCATAACCATCACCAACTTCAAGCTAGGGTTTATAAGCATTGAAATATAAATGACCTTAATGATTGTGTTACCCTCATTTTATCCACTTTGAATATTTGAGATGAGATTTTAGCACTTTTATGATATTATATACAATTTGAAAAAAAACTTTAATCTTAAAATTCTTCAAATCCTCTCTCAAAACACTTGAGACTTCCAATCATTCCTATACACAACCTTGACTGCCTTGCTTAGACAAGGTTCATAGAAATGTTTATTTTCGTTACCTCCTTTTAACCAATGTGTCTATTTACACAAGTTAATTTTAAGGTATTCATAAAATTATTATGGTTTTTATGTTATCATCTTACCTTCATTTAAACAATGTCCTTACACATAAGAGATACATAGACCTGTGTGTGCATATTTAGGCTTAATAGGCCCTAAAAGACTTTATCAGAACTTGATCTTGTATTCATTAAACTTGAAGGCTATATGGAATTAATTTGGAGTCATGAAAACATTATAATACCATTATTAGGTGACTCACATCCTTCTACAAACATTTTTCATGCTAAAACAAAGTAGACGTCTTTACTTGGCTTGGTAGATTTGATTATGCCTACAAGAGCTCTTTGTTTGCATGATTTTAGCTTTGTAACACCTATTTTTGTTTCTTTTAATTCCATAAATGCATTCATGAAGTATTATACTACCTAAAAAACCACTCTCATTCATATATTTATTTCAACAAACAACTCCTTTCACCACAACACTATATAAACTGGCCTCAAATCACTTTAGACCATTATGCATGTAGCTCTTTCAAAATATTTAATGCTTAGAATGGTTTAAATTAAAGATATTTATCTTTTACAATGATTAAAACTCACCATTTAACTCATCTCCATGACTTCAAGCACTTTTGTCATGATCTCATATAAACTACATCTCCACTGGACATTGTGTCTTCTCCTTAAGCTTCAAACTAACCTGCTTATCAAATCAAAATTATAGGTGTCACTTTTGGAAACTTGACTATACTTTTTTGTTTAGAGGATCCTTTAAAATTCACTAAGAAACTCCATGACCTTTGATATTTTGTTGAGATCTTATTGTCTTCTATTTCAACTTTTGCAACCTTTTCAAGAACTCATATCCCCACAAGCTTATAACTTCCTTCTTGCATCTGCCTATAGGTCTCACTTGGTGTCTAGGACATTGGATCTAAATAAATAATCATTATAATAGTATTAAACCATTCTAAATTTTGAAACCTTGCATTTAATATTACCATTTAAACTTTCAAAACACTTAACCTAATGCATATTTTAACGAATTCACATGAAATGCAGACCTACAAGTTTGCAGACCTATAAATCTGCATTCCTATACTCTAGGCCATGAATTGATGAAAATATGATATCTTTATCTTTATATCATCATTCTATTACCTCTAAAAACTTATCAAGAATTAATAACCCTCAAATTCATTTTAAAACACAAACTTAGACCCTTCTCAACTCATTTTGTTATGTAGGTCACTCTAAGACATAGTCCGAAAGGTGAGTGATGATGTGACTCTTTGGGAAACTAATAAAAAATACTCAAATGATTATAGATCCTTTAATGAAGTTACAATATGGTATATAAGATCTGACAATCATTTTAATACATTGGAATCTGCATAAAACTCTCAACCTTAAGTATAAAACCTACAAACTATCCTTATGAGGCTCTCATGCTCAAACTCTAATGTCACATGTGAAAAATTGGTGAATGAAGGTTTGAAATGTTTGTACAGAAATCTTATGACCCCTTTCAATTGTTCTCATGATTTAATGAGTTCATTATTGTAAGACAATTTGCCCAAAATAGACTAGTGAATATTTGAGTCACTTTTTGACCCCTTAAGCTCTTAGCAATTGTTCATAAAGGTAGGGGATTAAATATAAAAACCAATTATAAGGATGTTAAGTCCATAAGGACCCCTATCTCTATTCAATATCTTAGGCCTTGATACTACCTGTATGACCTATATCATCTTCATGAAAATAGCCTTTACGAGCTTGCAAGGAGATAGATAAGAGAGAATGCATATTTTTCCTTTTTAAGACTTGTGCAAGCTTCATGAACTTGGAGATGACCTATATAATGTGAAGAGACACTCTCAAAACATCTTCACCTAAAATTGGACTCTTAAAGTTGATATAAGTGCCTCAAATTACCTCTTTGGAGTTATAATTAAAGTAACTAACCTATTCTGACATGCAAATTGATAGTTTGACTTTATCCTGACAACATGAACATTACAGCTCTTCTTAAAATGCTTTGAATTTGATAAATTCCATACATTACCTCATATTTAGCCCAAAAGGTGACTTAAATGACTTTAGAGTACATGATATTCATGGTAGAAGACTAATGCATGGTTAGATGACTTGTAAAGATTTAAAAAGCCACCTTTATCTCTAAATGACCTCTTAACCATTTGCTTTAATGCTACATGCAATAATATTATCTTGAGAAGGCTTAAATTGGCCACAATTTAAATTTAGGTTTCTTGAAAAATCTTTAAAAATGCTAAAATACCTTAATCTCTTCAAAAAGATTTAACAAGCGTTAAACCTAGTGACCAAGTGAAAAGACATGACTTGATAGAACATGTACAATCTTGACACATCATGACATAATCCTAGGACCCACTAGAATTATCTTGAAAGCATTATAATTCATGAAAAAGGATGCTCCCTTTAATAATGCTAATAAGATTAACAAATCTTCATTTCAAAACCTCATAAGGCATGGGATGGATTAGGAACAAGGCATGGAAGCATGAAAAAAAAGTTTTCACCTATAGGGGCTGACCTTTTTACCTTTGTGGTCAAAATTGGTCAGCAAATTAGTGATTCATAGGGGTAGCACGCTTACCAATGCCTCAACAAACTTATCAAGACCTAATCAAACCCATACCAAGACAAACAAACTCAGTCACTTACTAGCCTTATCCTTCTATTGGGCAATTGAGTCACTTGCACTCAAATTCAATTTGATTAGACCTTAACCAAGACAAACAAATTGATTTGATCTCCAAACCACATAACATAATGAAAACACACACAAATCAAAGAAATAAGACACACACATGTGCTAGCTAAACACTTAGGGAACATAACAAACATAAACAAATTACTTATGTACAAACTAACTTGCCAAGATTGATCCTCCTAAATCAAAAGGGAAGATTTTGAGATCATCCTCTTCATGTGATGAACAAGGATGTGAAACAATCTTCCTCTTGGAATTTTTATTTGTTAAGCTCAACTATTTCTTGATTGTTAATCCAATTGACATACCTTTAAGTGAATCATCAGCATCAAACATTTTGCTAATGAACACAAATTCATCTTGATTCTTAACCTTTACTTAATATTGATGTTGTTTTTGACCAAATTTTGGCCATTTCGGCCAAAATTGAGCACCCCTACGTGAAAAAACCATCTAAGTCTATATCTTTGGCTAGGTCCAGTACTTAGGTTTTTCTTCAGGAGAAGTGTTCTTTGACAAAGCCACAACAAATGTATAATTTTATTTCTTTGGTCTTTGATAAGATTTTGAAATCTTTTGGGTCTTTTACTTTTGACTAAGTGCTCATTCTTTTAGTGGTTTTGTCTTTGGTTTTTTTGTCCTTAGGTTTTTTGTTTAAGTGCTAAATTCTTTCAAAAAATTTATCCAACACAGATTTTCTGAAGGGCAACAAACAAATTTTCCAAAGGAATTGTTTCAGACATTAATCTAAAACAAATTTTTTGAAGGCCCATTTCAACTTTACTAAAGTGTATCTTTCTTTCAAGAAATGGTCCACTTAAATCTTTTTGAAGGAATTGTTTTAGACTTTTTGTCTGAAATAACTTTTCCAGAGGGTGCTTGTAACTTTTCTGAAGGGCATTCTAGTTTTTTTGAGTCATTTCCAAAGGCTGAAAGGGTACTTTTTAGAAAGTTTGAAGGGCATTTCAACTTTCTCAAAGGGTCATTTTCAAGAAGTCTGAAAGATTATTTCGACAGGAAGGTGGACCATTTCAAAAAGTTGAAGGGACACTTGCAACTTTTTTGAATGGTCATCTTCAGTTTTTCTGAAGGGCATTTATAGAAAACCCAAAAGGTTCCAAAAAAGAATCTAAAAGGTGCTTACAACTCTTTTGAAAGGTGTTTCTTAATCTTTCAAAGGGTATTTTCAAGCAAGGATTTTCTTTGGGGAAAAATCTCGAAGGAAAATACTCGACAAAAAGTCTGAAGATAAAAAGTCTGAGGAAATAAATAGAAACAAATATCCATAGACAAATTTCTCGAATAAAAGGTCCAAAAATAAATTATCAAAGAAAATACTCGAAGGTGACAACCTACAAAATGTCAATTTCAAACTGCAAGAACTAGCCGTTGGAGTCAAAGAAGATTGGTGGGAGCTTGAAGACAAATGTGGAAATGATAAATGGTAGGATCCTAAGTATTTGGTGCATAGAAACCATAAATAGGTAGGTCATTGGTTCAAGTTATTGTACCATTATATATCTCAATGAGCTAGTAAAGAGCAACTAACATTAAAACAAAATTCCAATAGATGGGCCCATCTATAGCAAAATACAATTTAAAATATTTTGATTTCATTGATGTAACCATGGGAAAATCATCTTATAGAATGTAATGTAATTATTTCTATTCTTAGGGTGACACATGTCTAAGTGACTCTTGGACTCCCTTTGCTCGACCTCCCTCCTAAAGGCTATAAATATGGATTCTCTTTGCTCATTTAAGCATCTCTCTGCCTGGTACGGTGAATCCCTTCCATAATTTTACCTTGAATCAATAAAGACAAGTGTTTTACCTCATTCAAAGAGTACATTAAGTGTACATGCTTGGTATTAGTCTTGTGCAAGTGTAACTTTTGTTTACCTTCACATGTAAATTCCATTATTACCTAGTGAATTGTGATTTTCTTCTTGCAGGTCAACAAGAAGTGTCTAAAGAGATTACAAATATAGAGAATAGATAATTCATAAAAAGTGTCTTAGAATGCCTATTGCTCAAGTCTTCTTAAATATATGCCATCTCTTGGACCCTATGTTGAAACACTGATGTGAGAGAGAGAGAGTTGATATTGAGTGAAGTGTATATGTAACTTATCCTTGTTTCAAGTGTATGTTCAAGGTATGAGTAGAGAAAATATTTTGGTGCATCACCCCTAGTAGAATCAGTTTAAAATCTAGTTATTTTAACGCTTTTCATCCCCCTGAGTTGTTAATAGTAGGAATATGAACCTGAAAGGTGCATCAAGGGGAGATAGCTCCTACTCTATAGATTCGTCTCAATGAAATTTTCACCCACAGCAAGAGAAATGATTCCATTTTACTGCTTGGATGAGGAGAGTTGAGCATCTCCTTAAGGGTGCAAATCCAACCATCAACAATTTTTGGCATGCTCGGTGGGACAATTTTTCTAAGGAGTTGAATAATTTTGGTGTGTTCTTCAATCAATCATCCTTTTAGAGGCATTTCAATCAACACCAATGGAAAATCTAAGTTGAATCAATTGGTCAATCAGCCCTAGTGCATCAAGAAATCATATTTGATATGTATAATCCCATTATTGAGAAGTATGGATCTTGTGTTCCTTCATATAGTTTTGATCAAGCTCATGTTCTTCATGGAATCACCTCAAGCAGCCATCATAATTGTCCTTCTCCTAGTGAATCCAAGAGTGATAGGGAGATAATGTTGGAGGAATGCTTGTTTAAGTAATCTCAAGTCATGCAATCCATGGAGGAGAAACTAGTAAGGTGGAGAAGTCAATCCACTCAAGGTAGTCAACCTTTTAATCCTTCTTCCATCCCAAAATAGAATCCTCCTATAAAAAATAAACCCTCCCCCTAGACACCAAATCATTTTTATTAAGTATTGCTTGCTCACCAAAATAAAATGAGCCAACCTTCTAACCCATCTAGTGCATTAACTACTCTTGTTGTTAATCCTTTTCACCTAGAAATCTAACACCAAAGGACATTATAACGGCCTCATATGGAAATTAATTATTTCAATTCTTTAGATTCTGAGCCCTCCTTTGAAGAAAATCATCCTACTTCTTTTTTAAAATAACACGTCCATCCTCAAGAAACTCTTCCTATGCATGTACAAACTCTTCCTAGTCACCCTCAATCTTCTCAATCCCCTCTGCATTATGTCAAGATTTTAATTTGGAAAAATGTCTATCATGAACCAGCTCAAGACTTTAATAAAGATGAAGTTGTTGCCTATCCTCAAGAAGAGAGTGCCAATCCTAAGATCATGAGTTGGAATGAAATAGTGGAATCATGGGCTAAAAAAGAAGAGAAGAGTATTTTTCAAGAGTATGGAGTGGAAAATGAAGCTACTTCTCCTCATCATGATGATGTACATGATCTCCAAGAAAGAATCTTCTAAGAGAATCTAGATAAATAGATTTAAGAATTAGAGTCAAGAATAAGGTTCCTTAGTCAAGGTGTAATGGACGATTTAGACCCAATAGAAGATCCCATGTCTAAACACACCCCATCTACACCCCTTCAAGAGAGTTATCAAGCTATATCTGATGTGGATGAAGTGTTGATCAAGTGGAAAGAAAAGAATCAATTTATTTTAGCCCAAGGGTTACCTCCTCTTCCTCATGATATTCTCAAAGAAAACTCCACTTCTCATTCCCAATCTGATTTTGAGCTCACTAGTGCTTGCCTCTTTTCAAAGTCCATTCCTAAGTCCTCTCCTTCATCCCATACTCCATTTTCACTCCCTTCACCTTCCATTACCTTCCATTACCTTCCATACTCCAACTCCTATATTTTTGACTCATGAACCTATCCATTCACCCTTCATTTCATTCCATCCTAAAGAGGAACCTATTTTAAGGGAGGCAAGTGATCAAGAGAAAATGCATCGTAAGTAATCCATATGAACACCATCATGGTGATTACCATTTTGAGTGTGAAGTGGAAATAATTATAAAAGATGAAGAACATGGTCAAATAATATCTCAAGAGGTGGTTGTTCTAGGATATTTTCATGAACATAAGGTTGAAGAAGTGACTCTTGAAGGTGACATGAGTCAAGGAGGAGATATAGGTCACACATACATGCAAATATTCTAGTAATATGAAGATGCGATTGACAAACTTCACTTGTCAACATTGGATGGAGCATGTAAGCATGGTGAGCTCTCTTTCCCTTTGTTTTATGAACCTTCTTGTTGCTTTGATGAAGATAATGACTGAGTCATGGGACCTAAGTTGAATGAGGTTCAAGAGCATGTTATTGAGTAGCTAGAGACCCTTGTTTTTTATCATCTAGAGAATTTTGTTTTTGTGAAAGAAGGATAGAGGTCTGATTATTTTGATAGGGGATTTGAAAGAGTTTTTGAGCACTAAAATGATGATTTCTAGAATGAGCTAGAATTTTTTTTATCTCAGCTCAAACATCACACCAGCCACCCTTTTTCAAGAGAAGCATGATGAAGCAAGAGATTAGTTTGAAAAGCTTCTCAAAGAGATAGAAAATAATGAGCCACCATGATGCATACTAAGAGGGCCATGAGCCAAATAAACCCTATGATGATGAGATAGTAGCCATTGGTCCATTGATGGACTACACTATCATGAAGGACTAGGATAAGACATGCTTCAAATAACAAGATGAGTACATGTATGTTGGAGACATGTTTGAACTTGATCAACTTAGATACATGCCAATCAAGGTGACAAGAAAGAAGGATGAGTCACCAAGCTCCTAATCCAACCAACCACTTGTCTGGCATCATGAGGTTTTTTTCCTTAGAAGAGACCTAAAAAGTTTTCCCTTTGATTCAGGAGGGGGAAGAGCATATCTAGTTAGCTGTACATAATTAATTTTCTTTTTGTTATGTCTTATCTTTTCCTAAGTGCTAAGTATTACATGTGTGTTTGCTTTGGTCTTTTTTGTGTATCTCTTTCCTTTGTGTGTTAGAGGTAGTCAATGGTTGTCTTGTTGATCAGGTTCTAAATCATGGTCAAGGTTTTTGGTTTATTTTAGTCTTTAATTAACTCCATGCCTGATGGATTAATTTAGCTACTATTTTGGTCAGTATAGAAAGCATACTACCATTACAATTCACCAATTTGTTGACCAAATTTTGGCCCTTCAGGCCAAAATTGGGCACCCCTATGTGAAAAAACCATCTGAGTCTATATCTTTGGCTAGGTCTAACATTTAGGTTTTTCTTCAAGAGAAGTGTTCTTTGACAAAGCTGCAACAAATGTACAAGTCTATTTCTTTGGTATTTACTAAGCTTTTGAAATATTTCAAGGCTTTTATTTTCAACTCAATTTTCATTCTTTCAGAGGTTTTGTTTTCGGGTTTTTTGTCCTTAGGTTTTTTGTTTAAGTGCTGAATTCTTTTAGATAATTTATCTGAAACAGATTTTACAAAGGGCAACAAACAAATTTTTCAAAAGAATTATTTTAGACATTTTGTCTGAAATAAAATTTTCAAAGGTCCATTTCAACTTCTCTGAAGTGTATCTTTCTTTCAAGAAATGGTCCACTTAAATCTTTTTGAAGGAATTGTTTCAGACTTTTTGTCCAAAACAACTTTTCCAAAGGGTGCTTGTAACTTTTCCAAAGGGCATTCCATTTTTTTTAGATTCATTTGCAAAGGCTAAAAGGGTACTTTTCAGAAAGTCTAAAGGGCATTTCAATTTCCCAAAGGGACATTTTCAAGAAGTTTGAAAGATTGTTTCGGTGGGAAGGTGGACCATTTAAAAAAAGCTGAAGGGACACTTGCAACTTTTTTGAAGGGTCATCTTTAGTTTTTCTCAAGGGCATTTATAGAAAAGCTAAAAGGTGCCAAAGAAGAAGCCAAAAGGTGATTACAATTATTCTGAAAGGTGATTCCCAATCTTTTGAAGGGTATTTTCAAGCAAGGATTTTCTTCGGGGAAAAATCCTGAAAGAAAAGACTCAAAAAAAAGTCTAAAGATAAAAAGTCTAAATAAATAAACAAAAATAAATAGTTGTGGATAATGTTTTTGAAGAAAAGGTCCAGAAACAAATGTACAAATAAATACTCAAAAGTCATGGCCCGCAAAATGTCAATTTCAAACTGCAAGAACTAGCCATTGGAGTCAAAGAAGTATGGTGAGAACCTGAAGAAAAATATGAAAATGATAAATGGTAGGATTCTAAGCATCTAGTACACAATAAGCATAAATACATATGTTGATGGTTTAAGTTGTTGCACTATTATATAGCTCAATGAACTAGTAAAGAGTAGCTAACATCAAAATGAAATTCCAACAAATGGACCCATCTATAGCAAAATGTAGTTCAAAATATCTTGATTCTATTGATGTAACCATGGAAAAAGCAAAATATAACATAATTATTTCTATTCTTAGGATGACACATGTCCAAGTGACTCTTGGAATCCCTTTTCTCGACCTCCCTCCCAAAGGCTATAAATATGGATTCTCTTGGCTCATTTAAGCATCTCTCTGCCTGGTATGATGAAGCCCTACCAAAATTTTACCTTGAATCAATAAAGATAAGTGTTTTAACTCATTCAAATAGTGCATTAAGTGTACATTCTTGGTATTAGTCTTGTTCAAGTGTAATTTCCATTTACCTTCACATGTTAATTCCATTATTACCTGGTGTATTATGATTTTCTTCTTACAGGTCAACAAGAAGTGTCTAAAGAGATTGTAGATACAATGAATAGCTAATTCAATAGAGTGTCTTGGAATGCCGATTTCTTAAGTCTTCATAAATTTATGCCATCTCTTGGACCCCATGTTGAAACACTCATGTGTGTGTGTGTGTGAGAGAGAGAGAGAGAGTTGATATTGAGTGAAGTGTATATGTAACTTGTCCTTATTTCAAGTGTATGTTCAAGGTATGAGTAGAGAAAATCTTTTGGTGCATCACCCCCAGTATAATTGGTTTAAATTCTAGTTATTTTAGCCCTTTTCATCATCCTAAGTTGTTAATAGTATGAATACAAAGCTAAAAGTGCATTAAGGGGAGATATCCCCTAATCTAGAGATTTATATCAATGAAATTATCACCCACAGCAAGAGAGATGATTTCATTTTACTGCTTGGATGAGGAAAGATGAGCATCTCTTCAAGGGTGCAAATCCAAGAGTCAATAGTTACATGTTAGGATAGATCTCCAATGTGACTATAAATGCAAACTCAAACTTTGATGGATCATTAGGATCATGATTTTCAATGTGTGTACTTTTATTAGCTTCTTCTTAAACATGGTTACTTCAAAGTATAGGTTTGTCTTTCAAACTCAAGTAAAAATTTTCATGCTCTTCCTAAAAGGCAATATCCTCTTGGTCATTTAAAAGAATTCCAATCTAAACCTAACTCATACCATTCTCTTTAGAGGTATTAGGCTCATCAAATGTTTCTATTGGACCATGGTATAGTTAGGTTTTGAATTCTCTAAACCCTAACACTTGCTAATGAAATTCAATAGGGTTAGTAACCAAAGTGTCCTCATGAAATATTTCCTCATACTCAATTTCAAATTCATTCAATACCACCATATCATCATCAACTATTCATATTATTAGTATTCTCATCTTTCTCTTCAAGAGGTATACTACTAGTAAACATTTCAACCTCTCCCATAAAGTCATGGTACTACTGCCATGAATTTTCTTCATCTTGCTTATCAAGAGCTATCACTACTTCATGATTATATAAAACTATAGATTTATCATGTATACCTTCTTAAAGGCTAACTTTTAATGGTTCTTCTATAATTAACTTCTTCAAATCCTTTTTGCTACAAGAGATAGATTATCATCTTAATTGAAGAAAGGCAATTCAAAACAAATATTTACCTCCTCTTGGTCATTTGAACACTCTTGAAGGTTCTCCAAGTACACCTCAACTACTACAACTTCACTCATGACTTTCATGTTATCATTCACTCTCTCTTTAAGAGGCCCTTTTATATCTACAACCTCATCTTATACATTCAAAAACATAGGTTCTTGTTGACACAAGGAGAGGGTGGGAGGGCAAGAAAGCTCCTTGGGCTACTTGAAACTTTATAAAGTAACTTTTGAACTTAAAGTTTTGGTTTTGAGGCTTATTGGAAGAGTCCATGAGAGGTTCTTGAGGAAGGGAAAAAGAGTTCATTGGCTTGAATTCTAAGACCTTCTTTTTTATTGGTCTTTGGTGGGCATAACAGAATATTCATTCATAAGGGTTAGCATGGTGTAATCAAGAATCATAGTCCAAGAAGGCTTCCAAGATGGGGTGATCTTGGGCTCTTTGGGAAGGGTTGATGTATCTTTAAGGAGGTTGGGAATACAAGGAGGTTCACTGGGGAAAGGAGACAATGTCTGAGGTTGCTTGGATTGGATCTTTTGATTTTATCATCTCACTAATCTACTCTCCATGAATTGAATTATATCTCTTATTTGTAGCTTTTCAATTGTTAGGACATGTTGGTTTTCATTTTCAAACAATTTCCACTCCCCCTTTGAAAAATGTAATGATTATCTTAGACTTTTCAAGAGGTTGATTGGAACAAGATGGCCAAGCTCAATCATCCTATCCATATTCTTCATTACTATTTCATTCTTTTGCATTTTCATGAGCAGTTACATGTCTTATTCTTTTCTAGCTTGAATTTTCCTAGGTTTAGATTCTTCTTCAAACTTCAACTCTTGATGATAGATAAAGTTCTGATTTTAAATCTCTTCTTGTTACTTATGGTATTCCCTCATTCTGTGATTTTCTTCCATTTACTTCTCAAATTCAAGAATCAAATTTCTAACACCTTTTTTAGGTTGACTAGGAAGATAATGACCTTGTCAAGGCTAATTAAAAGTATGCCTAGGAGGAGGAGGGGAATAAATGTTATGACAAGGTAGATATGGTTTTAAAGGGCTACTTAAGGAGAGGCCATGAACATTATTATTATAATATGAAGAATATGTAGGAATGGGATATGTATTTTCACCAAATGGAGATTGAGATTAGATACCAATGTTGGATGGTGGAGCTTGATTTTATTATAATGCCCAATTCCTGACAGGGGGCTGTGGGTGGGCAACTCCCCCCTACTATGGTCACTATGGGGGTTTAGTGGGGTGGTGACCTACTTGGAAGCCCTCCCTAGTGGGGGTTTAGGGGTAGCAGCCTCAAATAAATTTTTTGTTATAAATTCATTATAAAATATTGTAATTTCTTAGTAAATCTAGATCGTTCACTATTAAGTTATAGATCTAATGGTAGAAATTATGTTTGTGAATTTTTTACCTAATATGTAACCCTCCTTTGATATAAAGGCATCATAATCATAGTGATATATTGTGTGTGAGTGAAGAGGATATTGCAGTTGTTGTATTGTAGGTTTTTCCCTTCATTTATTGGATTAAATAATAAGGACTGGTTATTTCTACATGGATATAGCCCATATTGGGTGAACCAAATTAAATCTATGTCTCTATTGTGTTATGTTTTTTGCATTTTATTTTTATCTTTAATTCATTAATATTGCTCTATATTCTATATTCTTAACAACCAATTTCTGATTTTCGAAGAACTTGGACTATTTATGCTAGTTGTAGTTCATTTTGAGTCACCATTGATATTTGTTGAATACCTCCAAAGGCTGATATGTCAAAGGACAACACCAAAAATCCTTTAACTACTTTAAACCTTAGTCCCATTAGGTGTGCCAAAACTGTTATCAACCAAATTTATACCCTTTGAAAGGTAGTTCAAGCCTTTCAAATTTAGAATAACATGGAAACAATCATAATTTATGGGTGGCCTAATGTTGGATTGAATCTCTGAGTTAAAGGGCTAGCTCCCCTTGATGAATCACTTAGGATCACAAAATACTCTAGCAAATTGCTAAGAAGAGAGAGAGAGAGAGAGAGAGAGAGAGAGAGAGAGAGAGAGAGAGAGAGAGAGAGAGAGAGAGAGAGAGAGAGAGAGAGAGAGAGAGAGAGAGACTCTAATAGAGGTGATGCACCAAATATACTTGACCACTATCAACCAATTGTAGTTGCACTTCAACCATAAGAGTAACTTGCAACAAACACTACTCCTAATTTTCCTCTCTACATTAGCATTTCCTATGGAGGTTGTGAAAGATGTTTGGGTTAGAAATACTAGTCAAGAGGTCATGAAATGACACTAGTGAATAGAAAAATCACTCAACCTTTCACACTTCACAAGACCTAAAAAAAATCTTTTAAACTGAATATGAATGCTAAATAATAACAACATTTCAAGGAAACAAAGTTAATCACTTGTCAAGATCAACTACTCAAGCACGCACATTGAAACTAGTCAAAGGAGGAGGTAAAACCATAATTTTTGCATTGATCAAAGGCTTTTAAATGGTCAGGGCTTTGCCATACCCTAATAAAGGATACAAACATAGCCTATCAAGGTTGAATATAAAGAGAAATGTGAGAGAAGAAGAGTGAAGGGCATAAGAGATAGAAGTGACAAGTGTCCAAAAGAGATTAAAAAAAAGGAGTTTTAAATAACTCTATCAGGTATCCAAGGACAATTGGTGATGTCCAGAATATGTTCTTCTCCTCCAAGTGGTGTGGGAGTTTATAACTTTGCTTGACACTTTATTTTGTTGTTCAAAACTACCCTTTACCTTGGATTATGAGATGACAAGTGGATTCATTTATGGTCATGTCATGTTGAACTTATCTCTTTCTCTGATCTTAACACCTTTCATCTGCTTAGAAGCTCTTCAAATTGACATCTTAGTGGCAATCATCAAGTAACTCCTTAGGTGTCTTGAAACCTCTTTGTCTCACTAGGCCTTTCTAGCTTATAAGTGTCAAATATTGAGTTTATCCTCATCAAGGAAATATCTCTCCTTGTATGGCCTATTAACATCATATCATACTTGGAAAAATTCATTTGGAGTCATCAAACTCTCTTCAAGACTCTAATTTGCACCAAAAGCTCTCATTTGGCGCCTCATTCCTTATAGCCTTGAAAATAATTAAACTTCATTGTGTAGGATAGTGTATAAATGACACTATAAAAATGAGCATATATTTGAGGACCTATTATCCCCTCCCCTTTCATCTCCATGCCAAATTTCAAGACCTAAGAGGGAGTGGAAGTATAAGTTTTAGCCCATTTTCTCTCTCTAATTAGGTCTCTATTAGCCCTCCTAAGCCTAGAAACTAAGTTTTTGCTCTACAGACCTCCCACGCAAGTGAAACTTCTATGGAGTGTATTACCTCTTAAGCATACTCCATTCCAAATTTGAAGGCCTATCAGCTTGTAGGAACCTCACAAGCAAGCTTATAATAATCTTATTTAGCCATTTTTCATACACCTATAGCCTACACATGCCAACCAAGGGATTTAAATACTTCTTAGGGGAGTTTAAAATGTCACCAAGGTCATTCAAAATCCATACTATTCCGTCTAAAGGCATTGGATTCATTTTCTCTCTCATTGAGTTCTTAGAAAACATCTTGACAGCTTGAGACTAGTTTGCATTCTTAATAATGGTTTAGAAAGACCAAAAACTTTTCCTCTCTCCCAATTATAAAATAAGGAAGTAAATTAGGATACCTAACTACCCTAAGATATTTATTTTCCATGTAATCTATTTTTACTATACAAAGCAAAAGAAAGTAGCTCCTCGGCTAAACAGGTTGCATTTTATGAGGTTTAGAAGAGATTTAGGCTTTAAAATGATGCATTGAGGTATGTTTAAACTATAAATTATCCTTTATGTCTATATAACCTCTATTCCATGTTTCCAATGACTCTTTCACCCTTATTTTTCATCAAGCAAGGGTTTATAAGCATTCAAATACAAATGACCCTATTGACTATGTTAGCCTCATTTATCCACTTTGAATGTTTGATATGAGCTTTTAGAAATTTTATTATATTATATTTAATTATTTTTTAAGTTTAATCATCAAATTTTTCAACTCCTCTCGCAAAACACTTGAGGCTTCCAATCATTCCTATACACAAGCTTGACTATCTTACTTAGACTGGGTTCATATGGATATCTATTTTGATTAGCTCCTTGTAACCTATGTGTCCATTTATAAAATTTCCCTTGAAGGTATTCATAAAATTATTATGTATATTATTTTCTCATATTACCTTCATTCAAACAAATTCCTCACACACAAGAGACACACAAGCCTATGTGTGCATGCTTTGGCTTAACAGGCCCTAAAAGACTATGAAAATTTGAACTTATCTTCATTGACCTTGAAGGTTATATTGAATTCATGTGGAGTTATGATTAATTCCTTATACAAAAATTTTTCATGCTCAAACCAAGTAGACGTCTTTACTTGACGTGGTAGACTTGATTGTGCATATGAGAGCCCCATATTTGCATGATATTAGCTTTGTAACACCTATGTTTGTTTATCTAAATTCCTTGAGGGAATTCATGAAGTATTATACTACCTAAAAAACCACTCCCATTCATTTATTTATTTCAAAAAACAATTTCTTTCACCTCAACATTATATACGCTAGCCTCAAATCACTTTAGACCATTTTGGCCATAGGCCTTCAAGAAGATTTAATGCTAATAATGTTTTCAACTAAAGATTATTCTCTTTACCAATGATCAAAAATCACCATGTAACTCATCTCTATGAATACAATAAATTTTTTCATGATCTCGTCTAAATTCCATCTCCACTATATATTATGTCTTCTCCTTAAGCTTGAAACCAACTTGCTTATCAAATCAAAAGTTTAGGTGTTAGTTTTGGGTCTTTACTACACTTTAGGGTCTAGAGACTCATTTACAAGTCACTGATCAAAACCATGACCTTTTCTACTATGTTTAGATCTTTGTTTCTTCTATTAAAACTTTTGTAACCTCTTCAAGACCTCACATCCCACAAGCTTATAACTTCCTTCTTGCATCTACCTATAGATCTGACTTGGTGTCTTGGACATTGGATCTAAAGAAACAATTCTTATAATAGTATTTAACTATTAAAAAATTTTAAACCTTGATTTTTGTTGTTCCCAAAATCTATCACTCATTTTTGGGACAACATATTGACTATTTTGGTCCTACAGGCCAAAATTCTCTCTTTCCTTCTCAAAAAATTGTTCTGAGTATTCAAATTCTCCATTATTCAAGATTTTTCAGCTAAGGGACTCGTAGGTTCAACAGGTTCAATGACTTCATCAAGTGAGTTCTCATAAAGAAATAAGTTCCCAACACTTAAGCATTTCAAGATTGGTTTAACGCCGAAGTTCAACCAAAGGCTCATCAACAGGCTTCAAACAAATAGGATAAACCATTAAACCATTGAACCCCACCTTCAAAGGTTGAAAGGTTCAATGGGTTCAAAGGTTCAATGACATCGACAAGCTTAAAGAGTTAAGCACTTCAGCAAAAGTTCAAAGTTCAACCACTTCGGCAAGTTCAATGGCTTCAAAAGACTTAGAAGAAAAGAAGGCTTTGAAGAGTAAAGAATGAACCGTTGAACCGTTAAACCTTGAACCAAAATGGTTCAATAGTTTCAAAGGTTCAACGAGTTCAATAATATCAAAAGACTTAAATGAAAGAAGGCTTCAAACAAGAGATTGAACCATTAAACCATTGAACCAAAGTTGGTTCAATCAGTTGTTTCAATCGAATGGTTTAAAGGAGTCCCCCAGTGAACAAAAGGGCAAGTGCCCTTGCGGATGGCAGTGAATAAAAGGGAACAAAAAGATATCCTTTGGAAAGATTTTTTGTGGCTAATTTAACAAGGGAAATCCTTTAGACAAAATGTTTGAAGCAATTCCTTCAGACATTTTGTCTGAAGGAATGATTAAAGGCCCGATAGAAAGTGGCTAAGGCAAAGGAAAGATTTCCTTCAGACAAAATGTCTGAAGGAATTCCTTTGGATATTTTTTTTGAAGGATTCAAAGAAGAAGGCCACTCGAAGGACCCCAAAGGGTAGGTACCCTTATGGGGGACTCTCGACGACCAGGAAATGGACCTTTCTAAAGGCTCGAAGGGACACCTTCCCTTGGGGAGGTTCCAAAGACATTTTGTCCTAAAGAATGATTTTACAAACTCTGTAGGCCTATTTTTATGGATTCTGTAGGCTTGTTTCTATGGACTCTATAGGCCTATTTCTATGGACTCTACAAGCCTATTTTTATGGACTCTATAAGTTGATTTCTACAAACTCTGTAGGCTTATTTCTATAGACTCCTCAGGCTTGATTCTACAAACTCCTCAGGCTTGATTCTATGGACTCCTCGGGCTTGTATCTATGAACTCTGTAGGCTTGGTTTTATAGAATCTGCAAGATTTGAAGGAGGCTACTCGAAGGACCTCAAAGGGTAGGTACCCTTGTAGGGGGCTCTCGATGACTAGGAAATGGACCTTTCTCAAGGCCCGAAGGGACACCTTCCCTTCGAGGGGTCCCAAAGACATAAAGTCGAAAGAATTTTAAAGTTTGAGAGACTTAGAGAAAACAAAGGCTTCTAAGAAAGAGGATGAACCATTGAACCTTGAACCAAAATGGTTCAAAGGTTCAACAAGTTCAACGGTTCAATGAAAGATTTAAGCGAATGAACCAAGAAAGTGAATGAACCAAAGAAGTGATGAAACCAAGAAGTTGAGAAGGCCACCTGAACTGATGAACCAGTGAATAAATGACGTCCCCGTGAACGTCAAATTTAGGGTAATGAAATATCTATTGATTTTCAAATGTGGCATGAAACCTGAAAACAAACTTAGTGACTAGCTGAAGAGGGAGTTGAAAGAGCTAGCAGAAAGGGAAAAGATAGCCTGAGAACTCAAATTACAATAGGAAAGAGGGAAAGACCAGAAATATTTGTGTAGGAGTTATTTCCAGTAGGTGGAACAGTCCATCAAGTAGACATCTGAGCTCACAAGCATTAAAGGGTGCGGCCTATTTTTCTCCCTTGGAATAAAAGTGAGGGGACAACTGTGTACATATTTGGAGAAAGACTAGACAACCCATACTGAAGAGAAAATATTTGAGATGAATTGACATGCCACAGTTAAGGCAGATGCCCTGTTCCAGCATGGCCTCTTTGACTAAACTAAAAATGCATTCAAGGCATTGAATGCAGCATGGGCCATTCCATGAAACAAAGAACCAAGCCTTTTTTGGCTGCTATATATTGTAATCTCCTATTTTATGCAAACGAGATCTTTTTGGTTATAAAAGCCAAACTTTGAGGTGATCACTGAGACTTTGAGCTCAGATTATTAATCATATTTCTTTGTTTGAATGAGGAAGCAAGTTACTTTCAGACTTTGTGCTGTAATAGCTTGTGTCATTTAGGAGATTGTTCTTATGTCTATTTCTTGAATGCATTCTTGTCCATTTATTAAAATAAGCAAAATTAGTAGAAGTAATCAGGAAGGTGTCCTGAAGCCAATTGTGGGAAGACTTTGTGCCCCCATTATCCTTCGTATTTCACTCTTGGGTAGTTGAGGTGGAGACTTTGTGCTACACCTTTTTTTGCTAGTTATTATGCCCCCTATTACCAGTTACTTGTTACCTATCAAAAAGAACTCCTACTGTTAGCTGCAAGACCACTTCTAAAAGAAGAGAAGTGCCTTCAGTGTTTTCACCTAGATTTCTCCTTTGTTTATGATCATCATCTCTAAAAAAAAAGAGATGGATGGTGTTATCCTACCCCTGAGTATTATTTTTTGCTTATATATAGTATATAGCTCCTCATAGCTATAGGGAACCTCCCCTTGATGAGAGGAGAGATTTGTCCCCTTTTGATGTGGTAAACCTACACACTTGGCTGACCAATCTCCTTATGTTGTGGTTGAAACTACCTATTTTGTTCATCAGTTAGCTGGTGACAAAATATTTAACCAACAATTTTTTGGTGACTCCACTAGGGAAGAGCACGTAGTTTGAAGCCTCAAGCTTCAAGCTGAAGTAAGGCTAGTTCTTTTCTATTTTTATTCTACAGTCTGGCAACTCCTCACTATACAAGAAGCTAGAGAACCCAAGGTTTTGTTGACCCTATTTTTGAGTTGGTGCAATAGGGAAATTTTGATTTGTTTCCTACATAACTTCAAGTTCAACGAACCAAGAGTCTTCCTCCTACCAATACCAGGTCACCACTACAAGGCATAGCTTCTTTTTATGTTATTATCAAAGCTTTGCCTATACATACTCCACCCAGATTTGTTATCCCCACTTTCCATAATCAAATCATGGTGATTCAAGGCCCTTGGGGTAACTCTTTTACCCCACTCAATTTAACTCCACTTTTACATGAGCTACCATGCAATTTAAGGAAGAATTTTCTCAAATTATTTGGTGATGGGAGAGTTCATCTTGATGAACACATTACAAGTTTTAGCATAGCCTACAGTGTGATAGGCATGGAGTATAAGGACGTAGCAGTCAGGCTATTTGTGGAAACATTGTAAAGTGCTGCTGTAAACTAGTTCTATCATCTTCAGGTCCAGACTATGACTAACTGGAACATTCTTAAAGCCAAGTTCAAAGCTAGGTTCAAGCTTGCAGAAGATGCACATGCCCTGCTGGCCTAGCTCACACAGATGAAGAAAGAACCTCATGAATCTATGAGGGACTTCATTTCCAAATTTGACAAGCTAAGGAATAAGATTCCTAAAATTGCTCAGCCAACACCTGAGAACCTTAAATGTTTCTTCATCAACTCACAGCTACCTGAAGTGAGTTTTCTATTGAGATGTGCTAGCCACATAGAACTTGATGCTGCTCAAGATTTGGCCACTGAGGTGGAAGATGACCTTATCTTGGTAGGAAAGATAAGGAGAGATCCTAACAGAGGTAAATCTTCTTCATCTTCTGAATATCTATCTATAGGTACCACTGATCCAATGGTGCAGAAGCTGGCAAATGAGTTTTGTGCTCTTAGAAAGCAAATGGCACAAGGGATGTCATCTACCCCTTCATACAAAGATATACCAAGGAGGACATTCTCCAATCAGTCATACCAAAGCAATGCCGCCAAGAATCAAGGGCAGCTAAATCATCTTCCTCCCCCTCAGGGGAAATTAGCCATTGAAGCACCTCCAACCAATTTAGCAGTTGGATATCTTGAAGCAGAATCAGATTTATCCTTCCAGCCTGAGTTGAACCCAGAAGATGATGCTAATCTCTTCACAGAGAGAGAAGAAGAATTCACTGATGACTCCAACATTAGTTTCCTAAATTACCAAGATGAACCCAAAAATAAATGTAAAGCAGTTGAGGGATCATATGTTATGTTCACCTAGTCCAAGAATCAGTTAGCCCAATAAGTTGATAAAGAAAAAATAGAGGAGTGACTTCAACCTGCAATTTCAATTGCCAAATGAGAAACCACTTTGCCTTTTCAAGTAAAGGACCCGGTGATCGCTAAAAAAGTAAGTACCTCAAATGTTTCTACACCTTCAACTTCAATTTCATAGATTAGTCCTCCCCCCCTAAAAACCAAAAGGATGAACTACCTTTCCTTGTTCCTAATTCATTTCAAGAGTTTGACATAGTCGACCATGTCAAGAAAACTAAAATTGAAATGTCTGAATTGGAATTTCTATAATCCAACCCTGAGCAGTTGGATAAGTTAGTTCAATTTGTGAAGAACCAAACTACTCCTACAAGACAAGAGGTTAGAAAGGTAACTCATGATCCCCCAAAGAACATGTCCACCCCAAACAATATTTTCATTACTCCTCCTACTTCTCCTAGGAAGACTAAACCATTTTATGTCTCCCTATTGATAAATGGACACCAGTTGAACAATTGCATCATAGACTTAGATGCATCAGCTAATGTCATGCCTATCAAAGTGGTAGAATCCCTTAGTCTTACACTAACCAAGACATTTGGGAGATGTTTCTCCATGGAGAATAAATAAGTGCCACTACTGGGACAAATCAAGGATGCCCAATTTGCATTTGCAGCATTTCCAGACAAGAAGATCAAGATGACAGTCCTGGTGGCCAATGTCCTAGCCTCATATGGCATCCTTCTTAGGCAAAATTTCTACAAGGATGTTGGTGGCAAGTTGAGCATGGACCCATCTGAAGCAAGGATCCCAATCAAAGGCGTTATGTAGAGATTGCTCCTTAAGGAGGCAAAATACGTGGTCACTCAAACATCAGTGTTTGAAGCTTAAATTTTATTTGAGTCTTTAGGCAGGGGTAATTACTTCCTAACTACAGAGGATGCTCTTGTCATAGCTAATAAAACTTTTGAAAATGATAATCTAAAAATTGGTTTAGATAAAATAGTAAAAGACATGAGAGAGCACAGTGCAAGCCCAAAGGAATCCTCCCCTCTACACAAAAAGGAATCTAAGGTAAAAACAATTCTTGATAATGTATAGATATTAGAATTTGATGGTAGCTATTCCTCTACCAGTTTAGGAGCTGGGATTGTGTTGATATCTCTCCAAGGAGATATTTTCCCTTCTTCATACAAGTTGCAGTTAAGCAACACCAACAACACTATCGAGTACAAATCTCTATTGCTTGGATTGAAGGCTACTCAAGACAAGGGCATCAAGCTCCTTCATGCCAAATGAGTGTTGAGATAGTGGTTTTTTAGGTGAGGAACCTGTACCAAACCAAAAATAAGAGATTGTGCCACTACCACAATTTGGTTTAGGATCAAATTGAAAGTTTTGATGCTTTCAGCATCTCTATAGTCTTGACACTGGAGATTGCACTCGGTGGCAGGAAAATGAGTTCCTTCCTTCTCCTCTCAACATGGAAACTCTCCTCTCACCTATGGGACCGGCGAAGCTAGAGGAGAGAGTCTTTAGATAAGGGCTAGCTCCCTTTGATGCATCGTGTTATTTCCAGCAAAGTTAACAGGTATATATATGTATAGGGGGGATGAAAAGGGAGAAAAAATGCATAGAAAACAAACTACCTACTCTAAAAGAGGTGATGCACCAAAATAAAGGTTGACCTTCACACATCCACTCTCAGAATCAGACAAATGCATACATACACTACGCACTTGGCAGAAGGACCAAGGTGCAAGAAACTAGCAAGGAGGCTTCAATGGAAACTCCAAAATAGAGATCACCCAAGGTGCTATGAAACACACACTTATGAAGTAATTTCTTCTGCTCCTTCACTCCCAAATACTACTCTTCTCCTGTCAGCTACAACAATGGTGCCTTGTAGATAGCAAGTCTGCTGGTGTTGAACTTGTGAGAGCATCAAAAGACAATGACTGGACACAAGCAAACATTCAATGCATACAGAAAAATGTCTATCCAAAATGGAGGTAAAATTACATTTGTATTGATCCAGGTGAAATTTTTGCAGAGCTGCGCCCTTTACAAAATGTGGAAGATGATTACAAAATGACCAAGTTCACAATATATATGGAAAATCTAAGAGGCTCATTTAGCGCTCTTTTGTTACAAGTGGCATACGCGTCCCTTCATGGGAAGAACAAGTTGCTCCAAACATTGATGATTTGTCCCCTTTGTCTGCTTGAAATCCACATTTTTAATGTCAAAACGCAGTTTGTCCACCCATTAAATGTAAAATGAAGAAACCGGTTACATTACTTAGCTGTTGCATCTTCTCATGATCAATTCGAAGGAACTATTTCACCTGCCAGAGTCACTTCTTAAGTTGGCACCACTTGGACTAATTACTTACTCATTCCTTTCTTATCACTTTGTCCATTTGTCCTATCTGACTCATTCAACCCCTGGGGCAAACATCTTGGTGGGTCACTACATTCTGGCTCTTTCCTTGTCCATGTTTGGCGCTCTTCCAGACTGAAAACCCAACAGATAAATGGCTTTGTTAAATTTGACGTGCTCTGGGACGTCCTCAGGTCCTCATCATCAAATCACATGGTAGTCAGATCCATGTTGTCAGTCGGGTCTAGCGTGGCTTCTCCTTTTAAACTTCTTCGCGGCCTGCTAAGTCTTAGCACCCAGTCGGGCACTTTGCATTATATGCACACTTCGACGGGTCCTGGGATGGTCTCTCGGGCTTTCCATTTGCACCTAAATTCCTTTGGACTTTTTGTCTGAAGGAATTCCTTTGGGAAAAAGTTTGAAGGAATTTGGGACCGTTATAAAAAAACATAAGCTTTAAACCGAACCCTTTTTTATGAATTAAAACGTTGCCTGGGTCCCTTTGCATTATAAATGCCTACCTTCCTTTGAAAGGGCTTTTGGACCGTTGAACACTCTTTGGCCAAGGGCAGGCCCTTGAACCAAAGTTGTTGAACCAAAATTTGGTTCAACGGTTCAAGGTTCAAAGGAGCGCACTGATTGAGCTAAAAGGCCGATGAACCACTATTGAACTGGACCCATTGAACCGTTGACTTGAACTTAGGCCATTTGAACTGTTGAACTGAGATGAACCAAGCTGAACTGAGCATGAACTAAGCAACCTGAAACTGACTGATTTCTTTGAATGGTGAGGGGAGAAGGTGAATGATTTTGGCCTGTGAGCAAAAATTGGTCAACAGATTGGTGACTCACAGGGGAAGCATGCTTGCTATGCTTAGAAGCCCAGTTGCCTTGAAAATCCATTGGGCACAGAGTCAGATGCAGCCATGAAAGAATCAATAATAGCTCAAAAGATTTGAGAATCGAACATGAAGCCTTTACCCCAAGCAAAGGGAAACACACAAGGCTAAAAACACTACCTGTGCAACTGTACTTAGGGGAAACAGGGAAAGAAAATTGAAAGCAACCTACTATATACAATTAACTAGGTATTTTTTATTCCCTCCTGGATCAAAGGGAAAACTTCTTAAGTCCCCTTCCTAGAAAGAAGACTTATAGTGGAAGGCAAGTAGCTGCATGAAAAGGAGATTTGGTGACCTACTCCTCTTGCCTGTCACCTGATTTGGCTGGAAACTGAGTAGATCAGATTTGAACATGCTCCCAACATATATATACTCTGTTTGTTCTTGTAAGCTTGCCTCCTATTGGTTCTTCAAGCTGGTGTTTCCCATCAAGAAAATGATTGCTACTGGCTCATCACCATAAGCCCCTTGATACGCACCCTTGACTGGCTTGCTCTCCTCTGCCTCATGCTCGGGTTCCATGGTATGGCCATCTTTCTTGATGATTTCAAAGAAGAAATCTTTAGATTCACCAACCTCTTAAAGGGGTAAATCTGAAAAACTATAGCCTCTTTGCATGCTTGTTAGAACCCCAATGCTGTCTTCTTTGCTCTTATCCAGCTCATAGCCTCCTTGAAGAATAATGTAGCTTGCCCCGATGACCTCAAACAAATCATTTGAAGCATGAACAAGGTATTGTCCATGCTCCTCCTAATCACCTAAAGTGATCTCCTCCTCATCCACACTCATGGAGTCTCCCTAATTAGTCATGAACTAAGCATACTCCTCTTCACTTGCTTCCCTCAAGACTGGCTCCTCCTCAAGAAGGGGTGAAGTAGAACACTAATGGATGAACTCATGTGGAAGAGGAGGCAGTCCCTAAACTAGAATTGAATGATTCTCCTCTTTCCATTTGGTTAGCACTTCACCTATATCAAGCATAGCCTGGTAGTTCTCTTAGGGATGTGTAGGTGGGGTGTGTTCAGATATGGAATGTGATGTTGGGTCTAAACCATCCACCACACACTGGCTAAGGAATCTCTCCTTGGATTCCAATTCTGCAATTCACCTATCCATATCTTCCTGGAAAAGCCTTTCCCAGAAGTTACAATCATCATCAAGAGCAGGAGTGGCCCCATATTCTTCAAGGTTTTGAGCAAAACCTTTCCCTTCTTCCTCCTTTCCACCCCAAGATTCCACTATTTGCTTTCAGCTCATGATCTTGGGATTGGAATCATGCTTCTGTGAATAGGTAGCAACTTTATCATTCTCTAGGTCTTGAGTTGGTTCATGTTGTTCCTTCTTCCAATTTGGAAATGGGAGATCATGTTGAAAGATTTGAGGAGGTTGGGGAGGATTTGGGAGGGTCTGCTCCTGTACAGGAAGAGCTATTCGAGAAGAGGCATGCTGAAAAGCTAGGTGCATAGGATTGAGGGTAGGATCGATTGATGCATCAGATGAGTCAGAATGAGCAAGGGCCATATTATAGAAAGGATTCAACATACAAGAGGGAGTTTTCTCTAGAATAGGAGAGGGTAGACTTTGGGCCAAAATTTCTTGATTTTCTTCCCTCCACTTTACCAACACTTCATCAATATTGAAATTAGCTTGTGGATTGGTGGAAGGGATGTCTTTTGGCATCAGCTCCTCTACAGGGTCTGAAAGCTCCATCATTCTTTCTCTAAGTAGTCTCATCCTAACTTCCAATTCTTCAACCCGCTTAGCCAGATAATCCTCACCTTGTACTTTTTGGAGCTTGTGGGAAACACCATAGAGATGGGGAGTGAATGAAAATTGTTGTGAAATGCAAGGAGCTTCTTGAGGAAGGGTGGGGGGAACTTGAAAATGACTAACCTCATCTTGTACCTCACACTCTTGGACAATGTCTTTCACCCCCTTGCTGTTTCGTGACTCAATCACTTGATTCCAGCTCAAGAAACTCAGACTGGGCATCTCCTTTGGGGGTGATGGGGCCATAATGTGAGAGGGCAGCAAAGATTTAGATTCCACTTCCCTCACTGCCAAGATGGACTGCTGCATCTGAAGATTTGCCAATTTGATCTGTCTATTGAGATTAGCCTTAAACACAAGGTTTGTTGTTTCAAACCTCTCCTCAACATGATTGGAGAATGGACTTTGACAGGCTCGACTTGGCTCAAGAGCAGGGGATATATATGACTAATATGATGCCTTAGGTAGTGAGTATGCAGGTTGATAGACTTGGTAAGGCTGCCTCTCATGCACACTCAGCTTCTCCTCCACGGATGCAATTAAACAGCTCACATCCAGCATCTCATTTGAAAGCCTGTGCCAATTCACTCTTTCAATAGGAGCCCATTCTTTCTTAACCTAATCCAACACATTCCTCACTTGATGGATGATATGATCAGGAATATCTTGGCTATACCCCTTTCTTGTGTTAAGATCAATTACATATTTGTTGTATCCCAGCAGTGCTCGCTTGAAGGCAGAAACTAGTTGATTGGCAAAAAGATTGGGTTGAGTGGGAGAAGTGACATACTAAGAAGACTAAGCACAAGGGTGATATAGCTCGTAACAGGGTTGAGGCTGGCCATACTGAAATTGATAAGGATCAACATAAGGCTGGTAAGGATCGTACCCATGCTGGCCAAAAAAAATAGAGTCCATGACTTAAAATGATGGAATTTACACATATCAAAAAAAAATGCACTTCTTGATGGTATGGTACCAGACTGCTTAACCAGTTGATTTAACTCAGAGTCGCTAGATGCTAAAGAAATTGATTTGCTATAATAGGACCAACATCAATCCTGAAACTCTACTATGTTTAAAAAACTTATGGTCCCACCGGGCGTGCCAAAACTATTGACCATGGAGATTACACCCAGTGGCAGGAAAATGAGTTCCTGCCTTCTCCTCGCAACATGAAAACTCTCCTCTCACCTGTGGGACTAGCGAAGCTGGAGGAGAGAGTCTCTAGATAAGGACTAGCTCCCTTTGATGCATCGTGTTATTTCTAGCAAAAGTTAACATGTATATATATAGTATAGGGGAGATGAAAAGGGAGAAGAAATGCATAGAAAACAAACTACCTACTCTAAAAGAGGCGATGCACCAAACTAAAGGTTGACCTTCACACATCCACTCTCAGAATCAGACAAATGCATACATACACTATGCACTTGGCAGAAGGACCAGGGTGCAAGAAACTAGCAGGGAGGCTTTAATGGAAACTCCAGAATAGAGATCACCCAAGGTGCTGTGAAACACACACTTATGAAGTAATTTCTTCTGCTCTTTCACTCCCAAATACTGCTCTTCCCCTGTCAGCTGCAACAATGGCACCTTATAGAAAGCAGGTATGCTGGTGTTGAACTTGTGAGAGCATCAAAAGACAATGACTGGACACAAGCAAAAATTCAATGTATACACAGAAATGTCTATCCAAAATGGTGGTAAAAAACTACATTTGTATTGATCCAGGTAAATTTTTTGCAGAGCTACACCCTTTACAAAATGTGGAAGATGATTACAAAATGACCAAGTTTGCAATATATATGGAAAATCTAAGAGGCCCATTTGGCACTCTTTTATTACAAGTGGCATACACGTCCCTTCATGGGAAGAACAAGTCGCTCAAAACATTGATGAGTTGTCCCCTTTGTCTACTCAAAATCTATGTTTTAAATGTCAAAATGCAGTTTGTCCACCCATTAAATGTAAAATGAAGATACCAGTTACATTACTTAGCTGTTGCATCTTCTCATGATCAATTCAAAGGAACTATTTCACCTGCCAGAGTCACTTCTTAAGTTGGCACCACTTGGACTAATTGCTTACTCATTCCTTGCTTGTCACTTTGTCCATTTGTCCTATCTAACTCATTCAGCCCCTGGGGCGAACATCTTGGTAGGTCTCTAAATTCTGGCTCTTTCCTTATCCATGTTTGGTGCTCTTCCAGACTGAAAACCCAATGGCTAAATGGCTTTGTTAAATTTGACGTGCTCTGGGACGTCCTCGAGTCCTCATCATCAGATCACGTGGCAGTCAGATCCATGCTGGCAGTCAGGTCCAGTGTGGCTTCTCCTTTTAAACTTCTTCATGGCCTGCTAAGTCTTAGCACCTAGTTGGGCACTTTGCATTGTATGCACACTTTGACGGGTCCTGGGATGGTCTCTCGGGCTTTGCATTTGCGCCCGAATTCCTTCAGACTTTTTGTTCGAAGGAATTCCTTCAGGCAAAATTTTGAAGGAATTCGGGACTGTTATAAAAAACATAAGCTTTGAACCGAACCCTTTTTTTTGAATTAAAATGTTTCCCGAGTCCCTTTGCATTATAAATGCCTACCTTCCTTTGAAAGGGCTTTTGGACTGTTGACCGTTCTTTGGCCAAGGGCAGGCCCTTGAACCAAAGCCATTGAACCAAAATATGGTTCAACGGTTCAAGGTTCAAAGGAGCGCGTCGATTGAGCCAAAAGGTTGATGAACCACTATTGAACCAGACCCGTTGAACCATTGACTTGAACTTAGGCCATTTGAACTGTTGAATTGAGATGAACCAAGCTAAACTGAGCATGAACTGAGCAACCCGAAACTGACTGGTTTCTTTGAATGGTGAGGGGAGAAGGTGAACGATTTTGGCCTGTGAGCAAAAATTGGTCAACATATAGTTCCTAGGGAATTGAATGACCAAGCTGATGCTTTGGCTATTTTAGCAACTCTTTTAGTTCTTCACTTTGATTTTAAAGGAGACAAGTACACTATCAAACTAATCTTTCAACCAAGTGTGCCTGATAATGCCAATCATTGGTAAGTATTCAATGGTGACAACCAAATCTTTGCCTTTTTGGAACAAAAATATAGCTTTAAACAGCTTCAATTCAAAGGCAGTGAGCCTTAGAAGCTTGAACCAGCCCCTGAAACAAGTTCAAACATAAGTGAGGAATTCCTACAGCTAAAAGGGAATAAAATCCCAAAATGCCTGTTTTCCCTTGAGAAGATGTTTGACAAGCATGACAGGTTCATCAAACAAAAACAAATGGATTTAAGATCCCCCTAAGAGTTTGATCAGATAAATTTGGGTACTAAGGAAAATCCCAAGATGGTGAACATTGGGAAGTGTTGCACTCCAGAGGAGAGACTCAAATTTGCTACTCTGATCCATCAATACATAGATGTTTTGGCGTACTCCTATGATGATTTGAAGTCACTCAAGTCTGAAAAAATTCACCATGAAATTCCTCTCAAGAGTGATTCGGTGCCTTATAAGTAAAAATCCAGACAGTACAATCCAAAGATATCAAGTACTATTCTGTTTGAAATACAAAAAATTTTGAATGCTAGGATAATCTTCCCAATCCATCATTCCACGTGGATTGAAAACATAGTACCTGTGAGAAAAAAGAATGGCAAAATTTGCCTCTATGTGGACTTCAAAAATTTGAATCAGTCATCCTTAAAGGATAACTATCCTCTACCCATCATGGACCAAGTTCTTTAGATAGTGACCAGTTTAGAGATGTTATCAATGCTAGATGGCTTCTTAGGATACAATCAAGTTGAAGTTGGTGAAGCAGACTAGCATAAGACTGCCTTCACCACTCCTTGGGGCAACTTTACATATCAAAGAATGTCATTTGGCCTGATAAATGCTGGTGCCACCTTCTAGAGAGCAATGGACCTTGCTTTCAAAGATAAAATGGGTAAGTTCATTATGGTATACCTTGATGACTTGACCATCTTTTCCAAGCATTGCCCTGACCATGTGCACCATTTGTAACAAGTGATGGAATGATGCCACTAGAATGGCATTTCTGTAAATCCTAAGAAGTCTATTTTTGGAGTAATAGAGGGGAAACTTCTCAAACACATTGTATCTCGAGAAGGCATAAAGATTGACTCAAAAAGAGTCAAATCCATCTAAGAGCTTACTCTACCCATAAGTAAGATTGCAGTTCACTCTTTCTTCAGAAAGGTGAATTTTTTACAAAGGTTCATCCCCAAGTTTGTTGAGAAGACTTGCCACATTGTGAACATGATGAAGGGAAAGGCCACTTTTAGTTGGATTGAAGAAGGTAAATTGACATTTTGAGACATCAAGACAGCTATTGCCCATGCCCCAACTCTGGTTTGTCCAGATTATACCAAGTAGTTCACAGTGTATAGTTATGCTTTCGAGCACACACTTTTAGCAATTCTGATTCAACAAAATAAAGAAGGTGTGGAATCTCCCATATCCTTCATGAGCTGTCCTCTCAAAGCTCATGAGCTAAATCATTCAAACATGGAGAAGCATGCTTATGCAGTGGTAAAGGCAGTAAATCACTTTCATGTTTACATCTTGAATTCATAAATTACTACCCTGGTTCCTGATACCACAGTTAAATCCATATTAACTCAAGAAGAGTTTGGAACAAAAAGAGGTAATTAGATTGCTAAAATCTAGGAGTTTGATCTAATTATCAAACCAATGAAGCTTGTACGAGGAAGGGGCCTCTACCAATTTATTGCTGACAATAGACCCAAAGAAGCAGGGCATGAAAAAATAGAAGTGGAAGACACACCAATAGTCCTCTTTGTCTCCACCATGAATGAGTGGTATTCGAATATTGCTCATTCCTTACCTATGGTGAGTTTCCTGATCACCTACCTCATAAAGAAAGGAGGACTATTAAATTGAAAGCTGCCAATTTATCTTGTGGGACAATGGCTTGTATAAAAGGAGCTTTGATGGAGTGTTCCTTTGTTGTGTAGATAAAGAGTAGCAAAACCAACTTTTGAAGTCCTTCCATAATCTGGCATGTGGAGGACATTTTTTTGCTCCTATAACTGCCCATAAGATTCTGTGAGCCAGGTATTACTGGCCTACTTTGTTTCAAGATGCATATAAATGGGTATGAAGGTGTGAACTATGCTAATAGTTCATTAGAAGACCCAAGTTAGTTGCTTTACCTCTTAAGCTAGTGGTGATAGAAGAGCCATTTTAGCAATAGGGAATCAATTTCATTAGTGTTGTAAACCCATCTTCAAGTGTTGGACATGATTATGTCCTCACAACCACATATTACTTCACCAAATATTTGGAAGCAATTTTAACCAAGCATGTTACTTCAAAAGTGGTATGTGATTTCCTCAAGGAAAACATCATTTCCAGGTTTGGGGTCCCAACCAAGATTGTGCCAAACAATGTAGCCTATTTTTCTTCTCATGAGATCACTCAGTTCTATTTTTACTATGGGATTACCCTCTCCCACTCTTCTAATTATTTCCCACAAGGGAATGGCCAAGATTAATAAAGCAACAAAACCTTGGTGACCATCATCAAGAAGCTGGTATATGACAACCAACGAACATGGAATAAAACATTGGTTGATGCTTTATGGGTAGACAAAATCACACCCAAGATAGTGATAGGTATGTCACCGTTCTAACTTTTGTATGGTCTCAATGCAGAGATACCCATCACCCTAGAATTACCAACATTGAAATTGGCAAAGGCAGTCAAAGATCAGACATATGAAAGCTCCATCGATAAGAGGATCATGTACTTAACTAAGCTGGATGAGTAGAAAATTATGGTGGTAGACCAGATTACTGCACATTAAAGTTTGGTGAAGAAGCTCATTGACCAAAAAGCAAAAACTCATGATTTCTAGATTGGAGATTAAGTCTTGTTATGGGACAAAAGGAGAAAACCAAAGGGAATGTATGGGAAGTTTGATTCCCTATGGCGAGGCATGTTTACTATCCATCAGCTCAATGGTGAAAATAGTTTCTTGTTGAAGTATCAAGATGGCACACCCTTTTCTCTACCTCATAATGGGCAGCATCTAAAGCACTTCAATTCTTGAAGCATCAGATAAGATCATCTGTACATATGTATATTTGTATAGTCTTTAGTTCTATTTTGTGCTTTTCATTTTCATTTTTGGTGCCTTTCTTTTTTGGTTAGCATGACTCTGTATCCCAATGGCATACTTGAAGGCACTAGAGATTTTAGTTTCTACTCTCCTCAGCTATTTCAAAATTTCAACTGAAAGAAGTTCTCCAACTAGAGCCAGCTGTTGTTTCCAAAATCTGTCACTCATTTTTGGGACAACATATAGACTATTTTGGTGCTGCAGGCCAAAATTCTCTCTTCCCTTCTCAAAAAATTATTCTGAGTATTCAAATTCTCCATTATTCAAGCTTTTTTAGCTAAGGGACTTGTAGGTTCAATAGGTTCAATGACTTCAACAGGCAAGTTCTCACAAAGAAACAAGTTCCCAACACTTTTTCAAGATTGGTTTAACACTGAGGTTCAACCAAAAGGTTCATCGGTAGGCTTCAAACAAATAGAATGAACCATTGACCATTGAACCCCACCTTCAAAGGTTCAAAGGTTTAACGGATTCAAAGGTTCAATGACATCAGCAAGCTTAAAGAGTTAAGCACTTTGGCAAAAGTTCAAAGTTCAACCGCTTCGGCAAGTTCAACGGATTCAAAAGACTTAGAAGAAAAGAAGGCTTTAAATAGTAAAGAATGAACCATTGAACCTTGAACCAAAATGGTTCAATGTGTTCAAAGGTTCAATGAGTTCAATAAGATTAAAAGACTTAAATGAAAGAAGGCTTCAAACAAAAGATTGAACCGTTAAACCAAAGTTGGTTCAATTAGTCGATTCAATTGAATGGTTCAAAGGAGTCCCCCAGTGAACAAAAGGACAAGTGCCCTTGTGGAGGGTAGTGAACAAAAGGGAACAAAAAGATATCCTTCAAAAATATTTTTTGCGGCTAATTTAACAAGGGAAATCTTTTGAACAAAATGTTTGAAGGAATTCCTTCGGACATTTTATCCAGAGGAATGATCAAAGGCCTGATAGAAAGTGGCTAAGGTAAAGGAAAGATTTCCTTCAAACAAAATGTCTGAAGGAATTCCTTCAGATATTTTGTCTGAAGGACTTGAAGAAGAAGGCCGCTTGAAGGACCCCAAAGGGTAGGTACCCTTGTGGGGGGCTCTCGATGACCAAGAAATGGACCTTTCTCAAGGCTCGAAGGGACACCTTCCCTTTGGGAGTTCGAAAGACATTTTGTCTGAAGAAATGATTTTATGGACTCCATAGGCCTATTTTTATGGACTCTATAGGCCTTATTTTATAGACTCTACAGGCCTATTTCTATGAACTCTGTAGGCCTATTTCTATAGAATTTATAGGCTAATTTCTACAGACTCTCCAGGCTTATTTTTATGGACTCCTCAAGCTTGATTCTATGGACTCCTCAGGCTTGATTCTATGGACTCCTCAAGTTTGGTTCTATGGACTCTGGGCTTGGTTCTATGAACTTTGTAGGATTGGAAGAAGGAGGCTGCTTGAAGGACCTCGAAGGGCAGGTATCCTTGCAGGGTGCTCTTGGTGACCAAGAAATGGACCTTTCTCAAGGCCCAAAGGGACACCTTCCCTTCGGGGGGTCCCAAATACATAAAGCCAAAGGAATTTCAAAGCTTGAGAGACTTAGAGAAAACAAAGGCTTCTAAGAAAGAGGATGAACCATTTAACCTTGAACCAAAATGGTTCAAAGGTTCAACGGGTTCAATGGTTTAATGAAAGCTTCAAGTGAATGAACCAAATAAGCGATAGAACCAAGGAGTTGAGAAGGCCACCCGAATCGATGAACCAGTGAACAAATGACATCCCCACGGACATCAAATTTAGGGTAATGAAATATCCATTGATTTTCAAATGTGGCACAAAACTTGAAAACAAACTCAATGACCAGCTGAAGAGGGAGCTGAAAGAGCCAACAGAAAGGGAAAAGATAGCCTGAGAGCTCAAATTGCAACAAAAAAGAGGGAAAGACTAGAAATATCTATGTAGGAGTTATTTTTAGTAGGTGGAATAGTCCACCAAGTAGACATCTAAGCTCGTAAGCATTAAAGGGCGCTACTTATTTTTCTCCCTTGGAATAAAAGTGAGGGGACATCCGTGTACATATTTGGAGAAAGACCAGACAACCCATGCTAAAGAGAAGATATTTGAGATGAATTGACATGCCACAGTTAAGGTAGATGCCCTATTCTAACATGGCCTCTTTGACTAAACCAAAAATGCATTCAAGGCATTGAATGCAGCATGGGTCGTTCCATGAAACAAAGTGCCAAGCCTTTCTTGGTTGCTATATATTTTAATCTCCTATTTTATGCAAAAGAGATCTTTTTTATTATATAAGCAAAACTCTACCAAAATTATGAGGTGATCACTGAGACTTTGAGCTCAAATTGTTAATCATATTTCTTTGTTTGAATGAGGAAGCAAGTTACTTTTAGACTTTGTGTTGTAATAGCTTGTGTCATTTAGGAAATTGTTCTTATGTTTGTTTCTTGAATGCATTCCTATCCATTTAATAAAATAAGCAAAATTAGTAGAAGTAATTAGGAAGGTTTCCTAAAGCCAACTGTGGGAAGACTTTGTGCTGCCACAATTGTCTTTAGTGTGTCTATTTTTAGTTTATTTCTGTGTAAAGGATCTTGGGATGACTTTGTGCCCCCATTATCCTTCGTATCTCACTCTTGGGTAGTTGAGGTGGAGACTTTGTGCTACACCTTTTTTTGCTAGTTACTATGCCCCCTGTTACTAGTTACTTGTTACTTATCAAAAAGAACTCTTGTTGTTACCTACAAGACCACTTCTGAAAGAAGAGAAGTGCCTTCAGTATTTTCACCTAGATTTCTCCTTTATTTGTGAACATCATCTCTAAAAAAAGAGATATGGATGGTGTTATCCTACCCTTGAGTGTTATTTTTTGCTTATATATATAGTATATAGCTCCTCATAGCTATTGAGAACCTCCCCTTGATGAGAGGAGAGATTTGTCCTCTTTTGATGTGGTAAACCTGCACACTTGGCCAACCAATCTCCTTATGCTGTGGTTGAAATTACCTATTTTGTTCATCAATTAACTGGTGATAAAATATTCAACCAACAATTTTAATATTACCATTAAAACTTTTAAAACACTTAACCTAATGCATATTTCAATAATTTCACACCAAATGCAAACCTACATTTCTACAGACTTGTAGGTTTGCATTCCTATACTCTAGGCCTTGAATTGATGCAAACATGATCTCTTGATCTTGAATCATCCTAACATTACCTCAAAAAAATTATTGATAAGTAATAACCCTCAAATTCCTTTGAAAATGTAAACTTAGACCCTCTTCAACTCACTTTATTATGTTGGCAACTTCAAGATATAGTCCAAAAGATGAGTGATGATGTGACTCTTTAGAAAACTAGTATAGAATACTCAAATGATCATAGAGCCTTGAATTAAGTTAAAATATGGTGGTGAATATCTTTAAATCATTTGAATGTATTGGACTCTACATAAAGCTCTTGACCTTAAGTGCAAAACCTATAAATTATCCTTATGAGGCTCTCATGCTCAAACTCCAATGCCACACGTGCCATTTGAGTGAATGAAGGTGTGAGATGTTTGTGTGACCCTTTAAGGATCCATTTTAATTTATCTCATGCTTTAATGAGTTCATTTTTTCAAGAAAATTTTCCCAAAATAGTGCTAGTGGGGATTTGAGTCAATTTTTGACCCCTTAAGATCTTAGCGATTCTTCATAGAGTTGGGGGATTAAATCTAAAAATAAATGTTAGGTATTTTAAGGCCATTATGACCCCTATCTCTGGTCAAGTTATTGGGCTCTGATTCCACTTGTATGGCCTATACCATCTTCATGAAAATAACCTTTATGAGCTTATGAGGAGATCTATAGGAGAGAGAATTCATATTTTTCCATCTTGAGACCTCTGTAAGCTTCCTAAACTTGGAGAATATTTGGAAAATGTGAATAGACACTCTAAAAGCATCTTCACCTAAAATTGGGCTCTTGAAGTCTATATAAGAGCCTTGAACTACCTCTTTGGAGTTAGAACTGAAGTAACTGACCTATTCTAACATGAAAACTTATAATCTAACTTTATCTTGACAACATGCACATTATATATCTTCTTTAAATTCTTGGAATTTGAGAAATTTTGTACATTACCTCATAGTTAACCCAAAAGGTCACTTAAATGACTTTAGAGTGCATGATATGCATGGTGGAAGACAAATGCATGGTTAGATGTATTGTAGAGGTTTGAAATGCCACATTTAACATTAAATTATCTCTTCACCATTGTATTTAATTTTCAATGTAATAATATTACCTTGAGAAGGCTTAAATTAGCCATAATTGAAACCTAGGTTTCTCCAAAAACCTTAGAAAATGCTAAATTACCTTAATCTTTTCAAACATATTTAACAAACATTAAACCAAGTGACCAAGTGAAAGGAATTATCTTGATATACCATGTACCATATTGACACATCATGACATACTCCTAGGATCCACTATACTTACCTTGAATTTTTTATAATGTATGAAAAAGGACACTACCTTAAATAATGCTAATAAATCTTCATTTCAAAACATCATAAGGAATGGGATGGGTTAGGAACAAGGCATGGAAGCATGAAAATCAAGTTTTCACCTATAATGGTTAACATTTGGACCTTTGTGGTCAAAATTAGTCAACAAATTGGTGATGCATGGAGGCAACATGCTTGATAGGCTAAAAGACTAGTAGCCTTGTCCTTCCATTAGGCAATGGAGTCACTTGCACTCAAACATAGACCTGATTAGACCTTGACCAAGAAAAAAAATTTATTTGACCTCAAAACCACACAAAACAATGAAAACTCACAAAAATCAAAGAAACAATACACACACATGTGCTATCTAAGCACTTAGGGAACACAACAAATATAAACAAAATACTTATGTATAAACTAAATAACCAAGATTGATCTTCCTAAATTAAAAAGGAATATTTTGAGATCATCCTCTTCATGTGATGAGAAAGGATGTGAAAAAATATGCCTCTTGAACCTTTACATTTTAAAGCTCAATTGTTTCTTGATTGCTAATCCTCTTGGCAGACCTTTCAATGAAACATTAGCATCAAACATGTTCCCAATGAACACAAATTCATCTTGATTCTCAACCTTTACTTCATGTTGATGTTCCATGTTAGGATAGCTCTCCAATGTGACTATAATTGTAACCTCAAACGTTGATGGCTCATTAGGATCATGTTTTTCAATGTGTGTACTTTGATCATCTTCTTGTTGAACATGTTTACTTGAAAGTATAGGTTTTTTATCCAAACTCAAGCAAAAATTTCAAGTTTCCCAAAAGATATCTTTCTCTTGGTTATTTGAAATAATTCCAATCTCAACCTCATTCATACCATTCTCTTCAAAGGTAGAAGGCTCATCAAATGCTTCCATTGAATCATGTCTAACTAGGTTTTTAATTCTTCAACCTCTACCACTTGTTCATGATGTTCAACAAGGCTAGTAACCAAAGTGTCCTCATGAAAGCTTTCCTCATACTTAGATGTAGATTCATTAAATACCACCATATCATCATCAACTACATCAAGATGTTGTTTCATCCTATTAGTCTTCTCATCTTGATCTTCAAGAGTTCCACTACTAGTAAACACTTCAAACTCTCCCTTGAAGTCATGATACAATTACTGCCATGAGTTTTTTCCATGTTGCTTGTCAAGGGTTGCCACTAGTTCTTCATGCTTGCTTGGAACTACATATTTCTCAAGGATTCCTTCTTGAAGGTTGATTCTTAATGTTTCCTCTATAATAAACTTTTTCAACTTATTTTTGCTACAAGAGATAGGATTATCATCTTTAATGAAGAAAGGTAATTCAAAGCAAAGATTTTCCTCTTCTTGGTCGTTAAACACTCTTAAAGGTTATCAAAGTGTACCTCAATTGTTGAAACTTCACTCATGATTATCATGTTATCATTCAGTATCTCTTTAAGAGGCCCTATCGTAGCTGTAACCTCATATTCTACCTTTAACTATAGGTTCTTGTTGACACAAGGAGAGGGTGGAAGGGCAAGAGAGCTCCTTGGACTACTTAAAACTTGATAAGGTATCTTTCCCAATTAACATTTTGGGTTTAGGCTTATTAGAATATTCTTGGAGAGGTTATTTAGAAATGGAAAAAGAGTTCATTGGCTTGACTTCTAATACCTTTTCTCTTTCTTGGTCTTTGGTGGGCATAGGAGAATATTCATTCATAAGGGTTGGCATGGTGTAACTAGGAGTCATAGTCCAAGAAGGCTTCTAAGATGGAGTTATCTTGGGTTATTTGATAAGGGTGGATATAGCTTTAAGGAGGTTTAGAATCAAAGGAGGTCAACTAGGGATAGGAGATGATGGATGAGGTTTCTTGGATTAGATCTTTGGCTTTTCCCATCTCACTAATCTACCCTTAATGAATTGAATTATGTCTCTTATCTGCAGGCTTTCACTTGTTAGGATTTGTTGGTTTTATTTTTAAAACAATGTCCACTCCCCCTTTGTAAAATGTAGTGAGGATCTTATATTTTACAATAGGTTAATCTGAACAAGATGGCCAAGCTCAATTTTCCTATCCATCTTCCTCATTACGATTTTATTATTTTGTATTTTCATGAGCAACAGAGTGTCTTATTCTTTCCTATCTTAAATTGTCCTAACTATATATTCTTCCTAAAACTTCAAATCTTGTTGATAGATAAAGTTATGATATTGAATATCTTATTTTTTCTTATGGTGTTCCCTCATTCTATGATTCTCTTCCATTTGTTTCTCAAAATCAAGAATCAGATTTCTAACACCTTATTTAGGTTGACTAGGAATATAATGACCTTACCAAGACTAATTAAAAATATGCATAAGAGGAGGATGGGAATGAGTGATATGATGAGACTGATATGTTATTTTAGGGATACTTGAGGAGATTCCATGAACACCATCAGTCTAATATGGAAAATATGCAGGTATGGGATATGCATTTTCACCAAATAGAGATTGAGAATACATACCAATTTCTGATTTTTGAGGCACTTAGACTACTTACTCTAGGTGTAGTTCATTTAGAATCACCATTGATGTTTTTTTAATGCCTCCAAAGGCTAATATGTTGAAGGACAACACCAAAAATCCTTCAACTACTTTGGACCTTAGTCCCACAAAGCATGCCAAAACCATTATCAACCAAATTCTCACCTTTTGGAAGGTAGTTCAAGCCTTCCAAATTTGGAATAATATATAAATAATCTTATTTTATGGGTGGCCTAAGGTTATATTTAATTTCTAGGTTAAATGGATATCTCCCCTTGATGAATCATTTAGGCTCACAAACTACTCTACCAACTTGCTAGGAAAAGAGATAGAGAAACTTACTCTCATGAAGGTTATGCACAAAATATAATTGGCCACTATCAACCAAATGTGTTTTTAGGTCAACCATAAGACTAACTTGTAATAAACACTACTCCTAATCTATCTCTCTACATCAACATTTTCTGTAGAGGTTGTGAAAGATGTTTAGGTTAGGAAGACTAGTCAAGAGGTCATGAAATGACACTAGTGAATGGACAACTCACTAAACCTTTCACACTTCACTTTAACACTTCACAAGACCAAAAAAAGGGCTTTTAAATTGAATATGAATGTTAAACAAGGATGATGTGTCAAAGAAGCAAAGTTAATCACTTGTCAAGATCAACTAGTCAAGCATGCACAGTGAAACTAGTCAAAGGAGGAGGTAAAACTATACTTTTATCATTGATCAAAGGCTTGAAAATAAGTATGGCTCCATAATACCTTGATGGAAGATACAAACATAGCATATCAAGGCTAAATATATAGAGAAATGTGAGAGAAGAAGAGATAAGGGTGTAGGAGAGAGAAGTGACAAGTGTCCAAAAGAGAGTTAGAATAAGAAAGGAGTTTGAAATAGCTCTATCAAGTATCCAAGAATAATTATTGATCTCTTAAAGGTGCTCTTCTCCTCCAACTGGCATGGGAGTTTGCAACTTTGCTTGACACCTTACTTTGTTCTTCAAAACTTCCCTTTACCTTCGCTTGTGTAATGACAAGTGGCTTCATTGATGGTCAGGTCATGTTGAACTAATATATTTCTCTACTCTTGACACCTTTCATCTGCTTAAAATTTCCTCAAACTAACATCTCAATGGAAATCATCAAGTAAATCCTTAGGTGTCTTGTAATCTCTTTGTCTCACTAGGAATTTATTTCTTACAAGTGTCAAATCTTGAGTTTATCCTCATCAAGGTATTATCTCTCCATGGATGGGTTATTCACATCATATCATACTTGGAACAACTCATTTGGAGTCATCAAACTCTCTCTAAGACTCTATTTTGCACTAAAATCTCTCGTTTGGCCTCATTCCTTATAGCCCTCAAAATAGGTAAACCTCCTTGTGTAGGATAATGTATGAATTATATTGAAAATTTTATAATATATTAGATGACATAGTATCCCCTTACATCTTCATTCCAAATTATAGTACCTAAGAGTGACTAGAAGTACAAGTTTTAGCCTATTTTCTATCTCCAATTAGGTCTCTATTAGTTCTCCTAATCCTAGAAACTGAGATATTTCTATAAAATCATCTCATACATATGAAAACTATAATAAATGTTTTATTCAATTCAAGTACCTCCTAATCATTCCCCATGCCAAATTCTAAGGCTTGACACCTTGTATAGACCTCACAAGCAAGCTTATAACAATCTTCTTTAGCCCTTTTTTGTACATCTATAGACTGCACATGCTAACTAGGGGATTTAAATATTTCTTAGGGGAGTTTTTAACATCACCAAGTTCATTATAAATCCTGATTAATCCATATGTAGGCATTGTATTCATTATCTCTCTCGTCAGGTTCTTAAAAAGCTTCTTGGTATCTTGAGACTTGTTTGCATTCTTAGTAATGGTTCATATATACCAAAGCCTTTTCCTCTCTCCTAATTCCATAATAAAGAATTAAATTATGATATCTAACTACCCCTAATATATTTATCTCCCATGAAACTTGTCTATACTATACCGAGCAAAAGAAAGTAGCTCTTCAACGAAGCAGGGTTCATTATATGAGGTTTAGAAGAGTTTTAGGCTTGAAAATGATGTCTTGAGGTCTGATTTAGCTACAAATGATTCATTTATGTCTATATAACCTCTATTACATGTTTTTAATGATTTTTCACCCTTATTCTTTATCACACTTTCCGTAACCATCACTAACTTCAAGCTAGGGTTTATAAACATTTAAATATAAATGACCCTAATGACTATGTTAGCCTCATTTTCTCGTTTTTGAATGTTTGAGATGAGATTATATAAATTTTAGGATATCATATACAATGTTTTCAAACAATTTAATCTTCCAATTCTTTAAATCATCTCTGAAAACACTTGAGGCTTCATGCAACCTTGATTGTCATGCTTAGATTGGGTTCATTGATATCTTTTTTTTGATTATCTCCTTGTAACCTATGTGTCCATTTATACAAACTACCTTAAAGGTTTTAATAATATTATTATGGCTATTATTTTCTCATATTACCTTCATTCAAACAAACTCCTCACACACAAGAGACACACAGTTCTGTGTGTGCATGCTTAGGCTTAATAGTCCCTAAAAGACTTTATCAAAACTTGACCTTGTCTTCATTGACATTGAATGTTATATGGAATTCATGTGGATTCATGAAAACATTAATACCATTATCATGTGACTTAATCCATTCTACAAACCTTTTTCATGCTCAAACTAAGAAGACATCTTTACTTGACTTGGTAGACTTGACTGTGCCTATGAGAGCTCCCTATTTGCATGATTTTAGCTTTGTAATGCATGTGTTTATTTATATAAATTACTTCATGGAATTCATTAATTATTTTAATTCCTAACACACCACTCTCATTCATTTATTTATTTCAATAAATAACTCATTTCACCACAATATTATATACACAGGCCTCAAATCACTTTAGACCATTTTTCCTATAGGTCTTTAAGAAGATTTAATGATAAGAATAGATTCAACTAAAGATTATTCTATTTACCAATTCTAAAAAATCACCATGTAACTCATCTCCATTAATCCAAGAACTGTTTTCATGATCTCATCTAAACTCCATCTCCATGTGTCTTCTCCTTAAGCTTGAAACCAAGCCTACTTATCAAAGTAAATTGTAGGTGTTAATTTTGGGGTTTTGATTACACTTTTGGGTTTATAGACTCCTTTATGAGTCACTAAGAAACTCCATGACATTTTATAATATGTTTAGAACTTAGTGTCTTTTGTTTAATCTTTTGTAACCTCTTCAAAAACTCATATCTCCACAAGCTTATAAATTCCTTCTTGCATCTGCCTATATGTCTGACTTGGTGTCTTGGACATTGGATTTGAATAAACACTTCTTATAATATTATTAAACCATTACTAATTTTTAAACCTTTCATTTAATATTACCATTTAAACTTTCAAAACACTTAACCTAATGCATATTTCAACAATTTCACACCAAATGTAGACCTACAAGTCTGCAGACTTGTGAGTCTGCATTCCTATACTTGAGGCCTTGAAATGATGAAAACATGATTTATTAATCTTGATATCATCCTTAAATTTCCTCAACAAAATTATCAATAATTCATAACCGTTAAATTCATTTGAAAATGTAAACTTAGACCCTCCTCAACTCACTTTGTTATACATGCAACTCCAAGACACAGTCCAAAAGGTGAGAGATGATGTGACTCTTTGGAAAACTAGTACAAAATACTTATATGATCATAGGTAATTTAATGAAGTTACAAGATGGTGGGAATAGATGAAGATAATTTTATATGTTTGACTCTGCATAAAACTCTCAACCTTGAGTGTAAAACCTATAAATAGTCCTTATGACGCTCTCATGTTCAAAATTTAATGCCACATGTGCCAACTAGGTGAATGAAGGTGTGATATGTTTATACAACCCTTTGAGGATCCCTTTAAATTTCTCTCATGCTTCAACAAGTTTATTTTTTAAAGAAAACAATCCCAAAATAGAGTTAGTGGGGATTTGAGTCACTTTTATATCCCTTAATCTCTTAGCAATTATTTATAGAGATGGAGGATTCAATATTAAAAAAAAGTCCACATATTTTAAGGCCATTAGGACCCCTATCTATGATCAAGAGCTTGGGCTCTAATTCCACATGTATGGCCTGTACCATCTTCATGAATATAGTCTTTATGAGTTTGCAATGAGTTTAATAGGAGAGAGAATGCATATTTTTCCTTCTTCAGACCTGTGTAAGTTTCCTAAACTTTGAAAATTTGAAGAGATAGTATGAAATCATCTTCACCTAAAATTGGGCTCTTAAAGTCTGTACAAGTGCCTCAAACTACCTCTTTGAAGTTAGAATTGAAGTAACTAACATGTTCTGACATGAAAACTGATACTTTGAATTTATATTGATAACATGCATGTTATAAATCTTATTTAAATACTTGGAACTTGATAAAGTCCATACATTACCTCATATTTAGCCTAAAAGGTGACTTAAATGACTTTAGAGTGCATGATAAGCATGGTGGAAGACTAATGCATGGTTAGATGACTTGTAGATATTTGGAAAGACACATTTAACTTTAAATAACATCTTCACCATTGGATTTAATACTTCATGTAATAATATTACCTTGATAAGGCTTAAATTGGCCACAATTGAAACCTAGGTTTCTCCAAAAACCTTTAAAATGCTAAAATGCCTTAATCTCTTCAAACAGATTTAACAAACTTTAAACGAAGTGACTAGGTGAAAGGGATTAACTTGATAGACCATGTACCATCTTGACACATCATGACATACTCATAGGACCCACTAGACTTATCTTGAAAGCATTAGAATGCATGAAAAGGGACACTACCTTAAACAATGCTAAGAAGACTAATAAATCTTCATTTCAAAACCTCATAAAGCATGGGATGGGTTAGGAACAAGGCATGAAAGCATGAAAAGAATTTTTTCACCTATAAGGGTTAAAATTTTGACCTTGGTGGTTAACATTAGTTAACAACAATCTTAAAATTCAAATCACACCAAAAGATGTGATTTCTATTTGGCACATCTCATATCCTAGTCGAAGATCAAACTCCAGAGTTAGCCTCATATTAGAACCAAGGTCCATTGGGGTGTAGTAAGCTAGTAGATTAGGGTAAGAGGTCTCATTATATCATATACTTATAGTTCCACCTACTTTCTCACACAAGTACCCAATCTTTGTAGTAGACCAGCAGCTCTGTAAGGGGTCCTAAGGAATAAAAAACATGTTGTGCAAAGGTAGGACCATTTTATTTTTAATACATGTATCCTTCATGCAATGATGTATGTACTTCACTTGTTATCCCAAGCTTTGTGTTCACTAGTCAGAGCATATTAAGTCCTTGATGTCACCAGTTAATAGCACTTTCTCAATTATTTTGTGTGTCTCATTTATGTTAAGGATTCACACACAACCTATGTGGTGCCTCACACTCCCTATTTAAATCATATTATCCCAATTTTTCCCTTGTTGGCTATTGCTTTTAGCTGATCACATTTTCATTCATCTAAATTTCATTTATTTTCATATCTTTGTTTGAGTCTTTTTTATTCATTGATATTTTACTTACATTTGCCATTCTTACAAGTGTTTTACATATCTCGTCTTATGTGGTGTGTTTTACATTCATTTTATAATTTATATATTTTTATTTTTGGATTTTACTTCTATTTTCCTCTCATTTTACATTATTTTCATTATCTTTGACCATGCATTTGCTCACATTTTCTAGAAAATAATAAAACATACATCATACATCAAAATATTTGTCCCATAACATAAGGACTCATATACATGTTTTACAAGTAAAATACTTCCATAAAATGAGTCATCCAATAAAAATATCTATATATAAATGGCTCATCATTTTCTATGTCATGATATAATACATTACAAAATTATCTCTACGACTAAGGTCCAACCTATCTATCTAGTGGAAGACGTGCTACACTACCCATAAAAGCATGTCTAGACTATCCTCTTTGTTGACTCTACTAAAGAAACTGCATCCATGATAGTAACCCCTATAAATTGGCAACTTAGACTTGTAATGTCACAACCTGTCTAGAAGTAGTTAGATGTACAACCCTCTCTTGAGTGAGTCTCTGCCATGATTGTACCTAACCATGTCTAACTCCTAAAATTAGTATAACATGTGCCCCATCTAGTTTTTATCTATGCAGATCTTAGGAAACCTTCTTATCTAATATAAACCAACCTACATATGCCTTGACTATAGGTACTAATAGATTTAACATCAAAGCAGTATGTTTTTGTGGAAGCATGTCATATAAAATAACATGATGTGCAACCTCCACCATGGTCCTCCATTGTGCCTCCTCTACTATGGCATCTATAAAAATCAAATGAAAAATGGCACGTGCATGCACACACACACACACACACACACATGTCCTAAAATATGAATAACATACATCCTTCATATAACATATATTATTATATCTCTGAGTATATGCAATTAACCAAAATAACACATTTACTCACCCATAATGGCACCATCTTCTCAATTACCTATCACCTCCTAGTTGACATGGCTTTGGGGTGGCACAAAACTTATATATTACCCTAGATGGATGACACAAGCCTAACATACCCTATGATCTACTCATGACACTATAGTCTAGTTAGGTGTTGGTTGAGAAATAATATCCCCATGATGTGGTTATGGTTATAGCTATTTCTATTGTTTCAATATCACCAATGTTCTACCTCCTATAATATATAGTCCACACTATTGTCTATGTCATTAAATCACAACCCTTATATGATGAGGTTATACCACATGTACCTCATTCGGTATCCCTCTACCTCCTACACCTGATCACTCCCTTGCATGATAGGCCCAAAATGTTGGGACCATAATTATAGTTTTTGGGTGTGACAAGCTGAAATGAATAGGTACATGATCACATGAATGAATCTCTATGCACCAAGGATAGTGCCATGTGATCCTCTACCAATACTATATTTTTAAAGTGGTTAGCCATGATGGCCACACATCCACAGTCCCCTAGTATGATTGATAGATGATTTGATCATGCCACACTATTTTTCATATAGGCGTGTGTGTGATGGTTCTCACCACCTGATCCTATGTCTACCTTCGCACTCTTAGGAGTACATCATTATATACATGAGGTAACCCTATTAGTCTATATATAGGGAACCACTCATAAATCTAGCTCCCAAAAATAATAATAGGCCCCATCATCTATTGGAATCTTGTTAAAATACTATAAAAATATGCGTTAATTATAGTGAAATAATAAAACCTAAATTTTACAATGTCTCTAATCCATCATAGAATGGCATAAGTGTACAATAAATAAAGGCACTTTCCCATCCAACTTATGATAGATCACTCAAGCTATTACAAGTCCAATTAGATTCTTCTAGATATATATAACGGTATATATATTTACATCAAACAATCATATGACCAACTCTCATTGATCATACCTCTCCAAGCCTATAACCCACATAACTAAGGCTCTCCTCTCATCAACATAATCAAAAATATTGCACACCACTAGTTTTCCCATAATTGACAACTTTAAAATCCCATGGACATCTTCCAAGGTGATGCCCACCTCAATAGTGTCCCCATCCACCACCCATCGGAAGGTATCCATAAATCTATCCCATGCTCCTAAGAACATGGCCACTAACTCAATACTTAGTGGAATCTGATGCATTTCCATAACCTTGCTAAACCCAAGGATAGTTAGTTATTCCCAATCCACTATAGATAATCAATCCAACAAATTTGGTAACCATATCACATTTAATAATATCTATAGTCTTTGGTGTCTTTATAAAATTCTAAAAAAATAAAGCACAAATTAGGTTTTTATCCAAATTTTTTAAATAAATACTTAAATTTCAAATAGATTTTTTTTTAATAAATTAACTACTTCATCAGCCATGTATATTACTACATTGACCATGCCCATTTTATTTACTACATAAGCCATGTATATTACTACATCATCTATTCATTCATTCATTATTAGATTAGCGATGCTCTATAGCATCAACCTCATTTACACTATACTACATCGGTCATGATATATGCCATCAACCACCTATTATACTCCATTAACCAAGATATTTGTTTCACTCCATTAGCCATGCCATACGACATTGGCCAAATTTATACTTTTCCTACTGCATCGGCCATGTCAGATGACATTGATCATAAATTTACTTAATTATATCAACTAATTCTTATGGTATTGGCCAAGCTTATTTCCCATTATATTTTAATCACATCCACCTAGCTGATGCCATTCAAATAATGTGATTTTTTTTCCTTTGGCCCTAATAAATTCCCTTAGCCTAAATTTGACTCTTTATCACCTACTTGTTACTCATCCTCCATTCTACTCTAGTCCTATGCTTGCTGGGAAAATTATCATTATGCAAATTTACCCAAATGCGTATATTTCCTAATCCAGTTCATTATAATAAAAAATCTTAAAATTAATAATTAATGTACCCATACCTATAAAATGTTAGTCACAACATGATGTATTTGCCTCTTTATCCACAGACCATCATCTCTCAAATTGCTAAATTTGGATACAAAAAGCTTTGGTTTCCAAAAATAGAAAATGTGCAAATGAATAGATTTTCACCCTTTTATAGTAAAATTTTAAAAAAGGAATAGCCTTTAGTTATTTACTATGAGATACAATATTTTTACAATATCTTTGTTCCATAAGTCCTTTTCTTGAATGAATACAAGCCTTAAAATCTTGGTGAGATAGTGAATTTTTTGATGCTAACTAGAAAAAATTGTAATGTTTTTGAACTTTATCTTATTTTTCAAGTTTGCCTCTTATTCTGTACACTGGGCACCTCTTATCAATTGCTACATACTCAACTTATTTTCCACAACAACAAGGTAAGTGAAGGTAGTATTTATAGTTAATTTACTTTCATTTATTTTCTACTTTCTACAGCATTTAGTTAGCTTAGTTATTATATTGCTATGTTCTTTCTTGAAGCACCATCCCATGTTAACCTATCGTGGAATGTGATGAGCTTTAGGTGGGGAATATTTATACACATAATATTTTTCACTTTTATCATTTACTAACACTTTCTATTATAATAGCCTATCTAGTTTTAATCTCCTTGAGCGCACACATTAAATGGTGCACCAAGAAAGTAGTGGGAAGGCCTTTGGTGCTTTCTAAGAGATATTATTTACCTATATGTCAATCCTATATCCATTATAGCTTCCTTGAACTTGATCCCCAAAGTCATCTCCTTGCATTTTACATCCTCCAGCTAAATTAGGACCTATATTCCCTATTATATTAGCTCCTCCCATGTAGTCTTATCTAGCACTTGTCCTTACCTACTACATCAACCTAATAGATGAAATTCTAAACATGTTGGTGTAATCTTGGTAACAATATCAGCCTGACCAACCTATTATGAGGTTAGCCAACCCATTTTGAACTACATCAATTTGGTCAAGGGCATTGACATAACTTTTGGTATGGGTTAGGGATATTGACCACTATAAATATAAGTCACCATTTCATTCCATTAGGGAGAGAGATTCATTTATATTTTTATAGCTCACACTTTCTACCTTAGATATACACTTGGAGGAATTATTTCTTAGGATCTTGTCTTGAAGTAAATCTTGTCTTATGAAGTCTTGGCTTCATTAGGAGTCCTTTTAGTCTAGACCTTGATTCATCCTTGAGATCCTTACAACCACAACAATATCTTGCAAATCACCATTGGCCAAGGAGGAGATTGAGTCTCAACAAGTCTTATTCAAGGTAAATATATTCTAACACTAACTCTTTCATTTAATAGATATAAGTTGCATAATTTCTTGGTTAATGAATATATATCTACTTTTTTAAGCTTTCTCTACACTTACACTTAGTGTGACTATGAAGTATTGTTTGAACTTTCCATCTATCCACTTTACATAGCATAGGACCCCATTTGCCTACCATGGCTCCTTATCCATTTTGATATGTTTATAACCCTTCCCACTTACGTTGTTTATTTATAATAATAGACTACTTACAAATAGAGATCTAGTTAGAGTTATTTCATTGTGTTAGTGACCTAAAGCCTTTGAAATTCTTTTCTTTGACATTATGTTGTAGGTACTCCTCTTTTTAGGTCTATGGATCCATTTGGTCACATCCCAAATCATTAAGTATCATTGAGCTCTCTTTGATTATCCTTCTCTGAGTCTAGATCTTTAGAGATAGGATAGTTGCAAGCCAATCCTAGGCCATTTCATAAAATATCTAGATTAGCTTGTGGAAGCCATGTAAATACAATATATCAAGAGGACCATATGATGCTTGTGTCAGTATGCAAATATCTATGAATAATTTAGTGTGAGTGAATTTGAGATAATTTGGGATGACTTAGGATATCCCCATGACCATTATTATATAACATTAAACATAGATATTCCACTAAAGGGATAGAGAAAGGATGTACCCCCATTTGAGGAGCAATTATCAATAAATTATGAGGATGAGAGGCATCCAACCGTAAAGTTTGATGCTTATGGAGATACAATGACATGGATGGTATGGTTGATTGAGGCTTTTCCAACACTACTATTTGAATTTGAGGATGAGGGAGACTATGTAAGGGAGTCTGATAAAGTAGAGTCACAAGAGGAACGAGTCACAATTTCTTTGATCTAGCAAAGGGGATGCAAACTAGTAGCTAGGAGACCTAGGTGAGAAAATCAAATAATTAATTTTTTATGTTTATAATTAATGTTTATGTTTATTCTTTAGTATTTTATTAATATGAATAACAACAATGAAGTATTTTACCCTCACCATCTTCACCATGATAAAGAGAGGGACTCAATTTATAGCAGTAAAAAATTTGGGTATAATTGACTAGTCTCATTCAAAGTGGGGATGCATGATTCCTTTTTAATTTAGTGAATAAAGCAAATGTAACATACCCTAAAATAATTTTTGATAGAGAGAGGATGATAAAATCATTCACAAAAGAACATAAACAGAACATAACTCTATGTATTTCACTAGCTACAGTCATAATGGATAGATATATGTTAACATATGAGGCAAGGATTCTCCCATATGTTGGTGATGGTCTAGCACAAATCATTTTTCCTAGTATGTGAAACTATAACAATGTCACGCTATAATGATTGGAGAGCTTGGGAAGACTCATTGAAAACTTTCATAAAATCTAGATCGAGGGCTAGGATATAGAACCCCATGTCCATGATATCCATTTCCCCTCATTCTAGGCAAGAAAGGTGATGGTATCATTCCCCTACACCTTTATACATGAGTTGTAAGGACCATTTTCCCCTGCGTGATTTATATACTATCCAAAGAAGTTTAATCAAATTTATATTTTTCATATACATATGTCTATTTATATGCATCTATGTGACATGAATGTGAAAATATATGTTATCTATTTATAAAATAAACACAAAGTAGACAAACATATTTTTTTAAGGAAAAACATTAAAAAAATAGTATGTGATATTAAAGCATTGTAACTCATAACAAGGAATTTCAAAGTACTATTTTCATTCCCTGTCACAACATGGTGCAAACCAATTTCATAACATAGGAATGGCAACCCATAAGCTATTTGTAATATCATTGCATTCCTCATAAAATTTGCATTCATCTAAAAATATTTGAAACAATTATCATCATAATTAATGTGTGAAGAATAAGTGATAAGCATATAAAAACAAGCTTTGAAAACTCACAAATGAGGACAAGTGAGGGAAAATAAAATGATTTCTACTCATCCACTCTTTCTATTATAACACATTAATTATGACTGTAATAACATGAATTTTTCCTCATCATTATAATTCATTGTGGAACTTAAGAAAAAAATACATAATAAAATAATTATAAATAAATTGAAACCATGAAAGAGACAAAAGTTAAATGAAAATAAAACACAAGATCCTAAAATAAACCATCTAGACAAAGCATATGAATAACACTTAAAAATGAAAATTTTGACAAACTAAATGGAAAATGAAGTTAAATACTATAAAAAAATTAAATGAAACCAAAAAAATTGTAATAAACCAATACAAGTTAAAACAAAATAGTTTGATAACATCATTGAATTATATGAAAACACCTGCAAACTCAAGTTAAAATAAACACAATTGAAAAATATTATAAAAAAATGAATGAAATCAAAAAATAAGTAATAAACCAATACAAGTTAAAACATAAAAGTTTGATAACATCATTGAATTATATGAAAACACCCGTAAACTCAAGTCAAGATAAACCATATGAAATAAATTAAAAATTAACATATAACTTTTAAAATAAATAACAAAGTAACATATACATCAAGCAAACTAAGATTAAGCAAGAGGACACTTAAAAATAATTTCTAATGAAAAAATAAATTCAAAGAATGCAAAATAAAATGTTGAGAATAAAATAGATTTTTAAAGTGATAAACACTTATATAATGATTGTGATAAAATGCCTTAAGTTGTCATTCTCATTCCTATTTTTCCATGATGTAACATCACTCATATATCCCATTGACTCTCTGATATATACTATATATGGTAATGTTTTGTTTGCTTTTGTAACTTTATATATTCACTTTAAGATATACTTGTGAAGTTGCACTCTATTATTTCTTGACTTGGACATCAATCTTAGTTTTTCATCCCTTTGAATTCTAATCTCAACTTTTTCAACTTTTGCCACAATTTTAAGTTTCACTTTTTCTTTAGCATACATACATCACCTCATATTCTTCATGTCAAAAATGCATACATTAATGCATACATGAAGCCATTGATTTAATTTGATGTATCTAGGGTTTTCTAAATAACATATTGTAAGGTCCATTACTAAGAATTATATGAACTAAGTTTTGAACTTTTTTTTGGATTCAGTTGAAAAGTAAAAATTATGTGACTTAAAGTACGTTTATTATATTATCATAACCTTAAATAATAAATTTTTTAAATATATTTATTTGTCTTCATAAAATTTACTTATTTTGTCAGATATGTGGTGTGTATTTTGCATGATTTACTATCTTATGGATTGTATATCCAAACGTGTCGAGTGTTGTTCCTAATTATTTTGGACACCTTATATGTTATTTCAAGTTTGTATGGGTGGTTTTCACCCATTGTATTCTAATAATAATTGGATGGTTTCTTATTGATGTGCCTACAAATAATCATACATAAATTAGGGTAAATCACAAATTTAAAGTATGTTATTGTATTGTAAACAATGGAGTTAATACAATAAGGAAGAAAGTTATTGTTTTATGCTTTTACATAGTTTTTTTTCCCATGTGAAAATCTTGTGTACAATGTTTTTGTGTGTACATTTTATTTCTATAATTATATGTTAAGCCTTTGTTAGTATTTCTTCTCTTGTATAATTTCATCAGTATATTTCTCTTCATTAATTTTATATAAATTATCTTTTTCACAAATTCAATAATATGCCATTATATATCATCACACAATCTTTTCTTCATCTCTTGTGAAGGTTTTGTTAAATAAATGACCATTGTATGAACTCTTACTTATAATTCACTTTCATCAAATGTAATTTATATTGGTGTTCTATTTTTTCTATGTGATTAAATTGTACCCACAAAGATATTAAATCAGAGAGATTTATAGTCAAATTCTACTTCGTTATAGTTCTTTTTTTTTGTCCATGTCAATCACATTTACATTTACATTACTATCTTGTGCATTGTTCTTATTTAGAGGAAGCTTTGTAAATATCTTAAAATTTTGATTTGGAAGGGCTAATGATCTATTCAAATTGTTTATGGTACTATTTTAACTTATGAATCAATGAGATCTTGAATATTACAAATCAATGCAATGCAATTATTTTTTGAATATTATTGAACTCTATGATAATAATAAAATTATTTTGGATCGAAATAATTGATATCCAACTTAATATGAGGCCAAATCTAACCATAGGAGGTGTAAGAAAAATCGTGTTCACCAAAATTTAGTATAAAAAATAGAGTACTTGTTACAAAAATATTAACCTATAAATGTGCAACCAGAGGGAAGGCGATATAAACCCATAAATTTAGAGGTAATCAGATATTGATGTCAGGACCACCTTTAACACTCGTGAGGTGTATAGACTAGACTACCATTCCTAGCTAAGGGTAGAAAACTAAAAATATGACTTATAGATTTTGTGTGCATGCTCTTATTCTTTCACTTTTTTGTTCTTATTTCACATACTGTCACATGCAATATTTAAAAATAGATAAGCAAATTTTTAGGAGCCTACATTAGGATCAGTGACTAGTGTAGGACTAATTAACTAGTAAATGTCATACTTCATAAAGATAATAAAATTTGTTGATGAATGGGAATTATATAGCATGAATAATTTCATCAAAGGTTTTAATAGTGCTTGACAAGACACTCTTAACTCAGATAATGATATATATTATCTAACAAATTTTTGATAGGTCTTCAATTTCTAAATAAACAACCTTAATTTTCTATATATAATAAATCAAATTTAAAATTGAACCTTATTAATGTGTAAGCCGACTTCTAATAACTAAAAATAAAAAAGACCATAAAAAAGAAACATAAACACTTTATTTTTAAAAAAGCAATATAACTAAAGCCATGTGAATGATCCCAATTAAAACTAGTTAACCACATAAATTAAAATAATACTACTCAAACTTAGAAAAAAAAACAAAAACTAAAAATCAACAAAACAAATCAATAAAATTAAATTTAAATCTACTAAATACTACCAAAAACCATTTTTAAGTGTCTACACTTTAAAAAATTATACACTAAAATAAACATTCAAATTAAAATTAACCATCAATTTCATCTAAAATAAAACGAAACAATCATCCTCGTTACCATACACATCCTATGGTTGTGATGCATTATTTTTATTACGTTGCTATTAAAAAATTCTCACATATGTACAATATCATTCTTTTAAGTGAAGTGATACAAACATGAAAGATAAATGTTACATATTCATATTTATATATATTTAAAAAATTAAATATTTTAATTTAAATGTATATTTTTTAATTTTAATTTTAAAAATTAAAAATATTTATTTTTTTAAATTTATTAATAATTTTATTTTAAATATTATATTTTAATGAATAATTTAATAATTGAAAATATTAATTTTTCTAAATTTTTTATAAATTATAATAAATATTTTTAAATATAATTATATCATATTCTATGATTCATCACAAAATGAGAATATAAATATGATTCAAGAATATAATATGATGCTCAAAACAAGACCACTCATCAACAAATTGGAAGTAGTCCTAACCCACACATATGTAAGTCAATAGCAATGCATCAAAACTTGTTTTAGATGGTTTCATTGAGTATTTTTAATTATTTGTTATATATGATTTTCAAGTAAAAATATTTTTAATTTGATTTTTTTTTTTTAAAATAATTTAAAAAGAAATTATTTTAAAAGTTTTAGATTTATTTTTTTAAATTTTTAGAGATATATATATATATATATATATATATATATATAAATTAAATGGTATAAATTATGAAAATATAAAAAATTATAATTAAATTGGTGTAAATAAAGATAAAATATATTTGTTAAATTATAAAATATTTTTTAAAAAATTGGTAAATTTACTTAGAATTTATCTTATAATTAAAAAATAAACACTCCTTGACACATATTTTCTTAAATAGCATAATTTAATTCAACAATTTAATTAAAATGTTATATTTTTGCACAAATTTGTTTTGAAACTTGGGTTCGCTAACATCTTAGTTATATATAAGTAGTTTTATGTAATTGTAAAAAATAAAAATTGTAAGGATTATTAAGTTAGTTATAATTCATCGGTGAAGATGATGGTGTAAAAGATAATACTTAATCATCCATCAAGATACAAATTTTTAGATACTTAAAAAAGGATGAGACCAAAATATATTTTTAAATTTAGTGGAATATATATCTTTTGCACTAAATCGAAAAAACATTTTATACAATAAAAAATTTAAATAATTGAAAAAATTATTTTAAATTTTTTTTTTTTAAAAATATAATAAAAACTAAAAAATTTAAATAATATTCAAAGAAATATTAATTTATATTTATAATTTTTTTTCAAATTTTTATTATAAATACAATTTTATTTTTGAAAATTAACTTCAAAATCATTTAAATACTAATTAAGTAAAATATTTTGCTCAAAATATATTACCACTTTACTTTTCGTGAACTTTTCATATGCTATAAATTATTTTGGAGACCTTAAATAAATTGTATCTATAATAAATCTAAAAAATGGTTTTCTTTATTTTTAAATTAATTTTCACCTCAAATTTAACTATTACCACTTTACTTTTCGTGAACTTTTCATATGCTATAAATTATTTTGGAAACCTTAAATTAATTGTATCTATAATAAATTTAAAAAATGGTTTTCTTTATTTTTAAATTAATTTCCACCTCAAATTTAACTATATATAATCATAGATCTAGAAAGTTCTCATGTCAAACAAACAACCCTAAAAATAAACAAACAAACAAACACACGAATTACCAATTTGAAAAAATCATGGGCATATTCCCAATAATCAAAGACAATAGGGACGGTTTAAAATTGTTCCCAAGAGTTTGGAATGACTTTTTTTTTTTTGGGGGGGCAATTCCGTTTAAAAATCCGAACAAACTGCTCATCCATGAAACCCATGTCGTTTATGGCCATCCCATCCCCATACGACCAAACATAATAACATGACGCCGATACTGATGACCATCCCATCCCCATACGACCAAACATAAAACGATTATTTATTTAATCAATTACTTACGGAATTCATTCAACGTTATCTTCCCACCGCTTTTGACCCCGCGGTTTTCTAGCTCGCGGTCGCGGGTTTTTCGATGTCTCATTATTAGCCGCCAAACTAGATAGGATGGGGATAAAAATTGACGCCCATTTTTAATGGTTTTATACGTATTTCACGCGTTTTCGAAGTTTTTGTTGTCATAATCGATCCCTGTTAATTTTTTAAAACCGTCAAATTACAGTCTAGAACTGTACGTGCAACAGGGTTTAAAAAATCTTAATCGCTGTTCTAGATCAAACCCTAATTAATTCGACACGTTGCAGATCATCTCCAAATTCATCGTCGCCAAAGAAGTATCACAAATTGCGATCCAAAACTCTATAGAATCAGATTTAATCGTCACCAAAATTTTCACTGAGAAGCAAGCGGGCCGTCAACTCTGAACCCGAGCGGCGCTAGTTTTAAGTTTGTAACATTGTACAGCACGTAGGCATGGTGTCATTGAAATCGACCGTGGAATCCACAATCATTTAAGTTCGCCATCGCGAATATTTAAAAAAAGGTACAGATACCGAAGGCAAGTAGAGGGAGAGGGAGAGGGAGACGTAGAGATGGTGGAAGTGGAAGTGGAAGTGGAAGTGGCAGTGGCAGGCGCAGAGTGGCAGTGGGGATAATTATCAAGATTCGAGCCGTTTGTTTGTTTTCGGACGTGTGTTGAAGGTGGCAGACGTTTCTTTTTTGGTGTGGGACCCACTTACAGCTCATCCTACCCCACGCCCTTACCCACTTTGATGTGTGCGCGGGGGCATACATATCAAAATAAAAGTATTTTTATATCTATGAAGTTCATGAAGCAAATCCAATGTACCAGTAAATCCTACACAAACATAATTTCTTTTTCTACACACATGGATAAGTGCTACTAATAATAATTTTCTATTTAAATTTATAAAATTGAAAATGATATTCCTGATTTTGTTGAAGATGTTTATCATTCCCATGTGATATCATGTGCCTTCAAAGTTTTGCTAAACCCTACATATATTTATGAGTAAAATTTCCAATGAAAAAAATCAAGTTAAACCAAATTATGAATAATACAAAAGATAATGTTGAATAAATTTTAATGTAATACCAATGCAAGGTGGAGTTAAAAACCCTTATCATATATGGACCTCCACATTTGAATAAATTATGAAGCACTAGAAATCGGAGTAAGGAACCCTTATGATGCAGGAGCACTCAGGTTCATGTGCAATCTTTGTATCAACCAAAAAATATATTAGTGTGACAAGTTTTTCTAAGTGTTGCTTTGCCCAAGTTTCTTATCATGCATATGTTATTATTGTAGATTTGCGCAAGTCATGTGTTTTTCACAAACATTCTTTGTGTTGTTTCATGTCTTTTATTTTGTATATGTCTTATGTAAACTAGAAGTGCACTTGTGTATTATGTGTAATACTAATGTTGTGGATAGTTAGTTGTGATCTTTGTGAATAACCTTGAAAAGCTTTTACACAAGAAGTAGTGGTAATATTTTGCACAAGCACATCTATGTGGATATATGAAAAGCAGTTCTAGAAGTCTATGATATCTTATTGAGCAACAAAGAATTCATTTGGGTCAATGCAAAGTTTGTTACTTCACCACAAAAGTATAGGGTCAATAATAGTTCTTGGAGGAGTTTATTCTTCATTACACAATTCATGTGATGATTTGCTAGTCATTTGGGGCTTGTGAAGTAGTGTGTGGTACTATTCTTGAGCAAACATGAGGATCATGGCACAAAGGTTCTCAATGCATATGTGGGCTACGAAGTCTTATGACTTACCTTTATGAGGTTGTGACCTTCAAATGACTTTCTTTGTGTGCACTTGGTTTTGGGTGCATATATCCTTGTGATGTGTTATGAAACAAACAATTGTTGAATGTTTGGAGTTTAAGTTTGAAACTCATGGGACACTGATGTGTATTCATTTAATATTGTTTGTGATGTGGTATGTTGTGATGTATTAAGTTTTAATGTGTTGGTGCCTTAGAATTGTGAGTGACATTTAATTTTTTTGGTGCACTATGGTGTGTTAATTTTGTTAGTGGGTGGTCGAGCACTCAATGTAAGTATGTGGGTCTTGTGCCTTTATAAGCATGCCGCTACACTTGTTTAGGGATTTTGGCTAGAGTATTGGAGCCTAAGAATAATCATGGGTGATTGTTCTAAGAGTTAGGCTATAATTTCAAAGATCATGAATTAACAAGTAGAGATTTGCTAATCTAGTGTTTTAGTGCATCTCATTATGAGATTGTGGTGATATTGTGTTATTATGCCTAACGTAATTTTTTTGTAGTTGAAATATCACAAAGATATGAATTGTGTTGTTGTATTTTACTGCATTTTCCATTATTTAGTCTAAGTGATTTATGGTCTAAGACATCTCTTAATTGAGACCCCTAACCATGGATGCATCACCTGTCAATCATGGGACTCCAATTCCATTTTGCTAAATATGGCCATACATATCCCAATAACATATATCTAAATATAATTAATGAGATATATGCCCCACTTTTGAGATTTGGGATGAACTTGTGGGGCACATATATCAAAATAATGTAACTAAACATAGTATATGTAAGATAAGATATAAAACCAATGATGTTGAATATATAAATATATAATTTTGGAAGCATATATGATATATGACATGAATAATTTTTCCCATGCGGACATAAAATGTAAAAAAAATCATACCAATATCATTATATATAGCAATGTAAAACACAAGTATGTGGTCTTTCCCTAAATATATACGTGATAGGAATAATGACAACATGGGATAGTAATAAAAGTAGTGTGCATGATATAGATCATGGCATCATACAATACCCCAACACATGATGATAATAGCTAGGACATAAAACATGGCATACATGTCACCAAATATAGATCAAACACTTCACACATTGTAAGAATTCCAAGCATAAGGAGAATACACAAGATAATAAAGGCACATCAAACACATAGTAAGCATATAAGATGATGAAGGCATGTGATATACATTATATGCATATAAAATAATGAAAGTGCATTAAATACATGAAGACACAATAAAAATTGAGCAAGCACACCAAGTGCATTGAAGATAAATACAATAATGAGAAAGCACATTAAGTGCATTGAGTAGACATGAAACATTGAGAATGAACATACAGTAGTGATGTGACATGAAGCACACTACAATCAACTCAACTATGTGATAAAGTATGGAGTAAACACTTAATACATGGATATAGAAAGCATAATGTACATTAGGAAAGCATGTTAAGCATATGCAATCATACAAGGACACAACCAAGGAAAGATATATTAAAGAACAAACACCATACACATTAGCATAAAATTGAATGAAAACCTAATATGATAAAAATAGCCCATGAAGTGGGACCAAGATATACCCCATATTTCCCTTAGATTTTCCCCTGAGTTAACATGAGATGTTCCCCCAGCCTATTATGAAGTTGAAAACATGACACTATAATATGTCGCACATATATATTACACCTATATCGATAGTCTCATCCATAATATGTATAAAATAGTAGTTATAGTGTACCCTATTTCTATAAGCATATAATAATGAACATACAATGTGTACTCTAGCATATTCACAATGTACATCTTGTTTGCAATCATTTGATAGAATATAAAAAATTCATCATTAAATAAAACATCATATAAATATATTAAACATAACAAACACTAATAACTATCACTAGACAAGTAAATAAACCACTTATAAGGTCTTAAAATAATACAATGAATCATATAAATAAAGAGTGTTTAGTTTCCATCATAAGGGAGTGGTTAGAAAATCTAACCAATAATACCAAAGAATCCATGATAATCATCATAAGATATATACAATGATGCACTACATTCATTGTAGGCATTTACATGGTGTTGAGATACCTGTGAATCTAGAGATGGTAAATCATTGTCTAAGAAATAATTCTTATGACTAATGTCTTGCATACACTGATTCATTTTAGGCTCTTGTGATTGTCTACAAGTCATAGGATGTGACAAATGTGCTCTTATTGAGGTAGATTTATAGAAATTTACCTTATTCACTTTTGTCTTAGATTTTGGTATTTAATTTTGTGTTTCTTTGTATATAATTTATTCCTAAATTTATTCTTTTGCAAAACTAATATAACTTCTAATTATAACCACTTGACCTTAATGAGAGGATCATTTTGCAACAAATTAATGACAATGCGTGAAATAACTGATTTAGATAATTAACAAAAACACTAAAATGATTATATTAATTGCAGGCCACTTTGAGGGGGCAACCTCCTTTGAGCAATATCAATACAATAAATTCATGGATGCCTCTATTGGCCTCAACACTTACTTATATACTAAGTCTAATTTAAGCAACTACTACTTCCCATGGATGTAGGATAAAACAAAATGCTCATGGGGTGACTTACAAAGTAATTGTGTCCATAGAAACTAATATACTAACAAAGTAAAGAGAAGGAGTGGCACAGGTTCTTAACATCCCCTCCCTCTTCAAAAAAGCTTATCTTCAAAGCTTCAGATGTGATAATTGATGTTGAATCTGAAAGAGTGGTTCGCATGTTGCATCCTCTGATTGCATTTCATGCCACCAAATTAATACCTTTGTGATGGAGTGAAAGTAAATTTGGCATGTGTACCTATCCAAGATTGCCTCTAGCTCAAGAAGGATGGATCCTTCATTATCAAGTTTTGGTAAAATAGTCTATACTTTGATGCTAATGCCAAGAACTTTCTTCAGACAAGAGACATGAAATATTGGATGAACTCAGGAAGAAGGTGGGAGCTCCAAATTATAAGCAACTGACCAAATCTTTTGAATAACCTTATATGGCCTATATAACTTGGGATCCAACTTATGATGCCCTTTGAGTTTAGGGAGGATTGCTTGTATGGCTGTAGGTAAAGAAAAACCATATCATCTACTTAAAATGTGCACTTAGAATAGTGTTGATCACCTTGTTATTTCATTATATTTTATGCCATATGAAGATTGTCCTACAGGGTGCTAAAGATCTGATCTCAAGTTCAGAGAAACATGTCAATCACTTGAACTGGCGAACTACTAGGGGTGTACAAAAGGAACACTAGTGGTGCTTGACCATAGACTGCTTCATATAGATTCATTTTAGTTGAAGTGTGGTAGGAGGTATTAAACCACCATTTGGTGAGAGGAAGCCACTTTGCCCACTGGTGTTGTTGTTCTAAGGTGAAGTAATGAAGGAAAGTTTCTAAGCATTTGTTGACAATTTCAGCCTAGCCATCTGTTTGTGGATGATACCCTGAACTCTCTTCAGTTGGGTGCCGGTGCATCACAATAGTTTTATCCAAAAATGGCTAGTGAAGGTTACATCATGATCTAAAACAATGGAAGAAGTAATGCAATGGAGATGGAAAATTTGGTCCAAGAAAATTTATGTGATTATGGAGGCGGTATAGGGATGGTTAAGGGCACAAAAATGACTATATTTGGAGAGGCGATCAACTACAACCAAGATCACTATTTTCCCTCCATATTTAGGAAACCCCTTAATGAAATCCATATAAATATCTATCCAAATCCTAATAGGGATGGGCAATGGTTTGAGCAACCCAATAATGAGTGTTGTTTCACCCTTGTTGCATTGGTAGGTATCATATTCAGCCACCATCTGTTAAATTTCCTTTTTCATTCCCTTCCAAAAGAAGGTATAACATGCCCACTCATAATTTTAGAGAAAACCTAAGTGCCCTACAGATGGAGAAGCATGGAGTTCATAAAATATAGCGTGCTAAAGATATATACTTTGGGGAAGCACCATATGACCCTTATATCATAGAGAAACACCATCCCAAGAATAATGTGGTACTGTAGATGGGTTAGTGGAAAACTATTGAATGATTTGAGATATTAAGGAGTCATTGGCATACCTTTGTTATACAACATCCAACCTATTTAGAATAGGCATGAAAATAGCTGAAAGGGAAGCTTGGTCCATAAATGTGCGAGACAAAGTATCAACTACAATATTGTCCTTACCGTTCTTGTAAATGATCTCATAGTCATAACCCATGAGTTTTCTAAGCCATTTATGTTGTGATGGGGCAAAGACTCATTGTTATATGAAATATTTTATACTCTAGTGATTAGTTTTGATGCAAAAATGATTCCCTAGTAGGTATGGTCGCCACTCGTATACTACATGCAAAATGGCCATCATTTCCTTCTCATAAGTAGAGTACTAAATTATTTCTAAAAAGAGCTTTACTGGTGAACACAATGGGGCATCCTTTTTGGAGGAGAACAACACCAAGTCTATTGTTGCAAACATCACTCTTAATAGTGAAGGTCTTGGCAAAATCTGGCATAACTAGAACAAGGTTAGTATACATATCTTGTTTTAATGCTTAAAATATATACTCAAAAACTTATGTCCATATAAAAGCATCTTTTTTAAACATAGCTATTAATATAGCAACAATATTCTCGTAATCCTTGACAAACTTACAATAGTATCCAATTAGCCAAAAAAACCATGGAGGCTTTTGAGTGTCTGAGGATGAGACCAATTCATCATGGTAGCTATTTTTTGAGATCCACCTGAACCCCTTGGGTTGAAACAATATGCCCAAGATACTCCACTTTAGCATGGCTAAAAGCACATTTGGACTATTTTTCAAAGAGATGATGAAGAGAGAGAAGTTACAATATGAGCTCCAGATGTTGGAAAAGCTCAGACCATGTTTTACTATAGATGAGGATATCATCAAAGAAGACCAGAATGAATTTTTGTGGGTAGGGATAGAATATTTTATTCATTAATGCCTGGAATGTTTAAGGATCATTAGTGAGGCCGAAGGGCATGACTAGAAACTCATAGTGGTCATCATGCATGCAAAAAGTTGTCTTAGGGATATCATCCTCATGAAGCTAGATCTGGTGATATCCAAAGAGGAGATCCAACTTGGATAATAAATGAGCACCATGAAGCTCATCAATAATAGAGATCAAGAACTTATCCTTGATTGTGATGTGATTAAGTGCATGAAAGTTAATGCATAGGTACCATGACCCATCTTTTTTCTAGATAAGGAGTACTGGGGAAGAATATGGGTTAGTACTGGGGTGAATAATGCCTAGCTTTAATAAGTATTAAATGAGTATATTGATCTTGGTATTTTGATAAAATGGGTAGCAGTAATGCCTAATGTTGGGAGGAATGCTTCTAGGAGGGATTTGAATATGATAGTCCTCTGGCTGTGAAGGTGGTAATCCCATTAGTTTGACAAAGACACCTACATACCTCTATAGAATGGTTTGTAGATCAGAAGGAGTAGTGGAGATCATTCATGGTTGCATTTGAATGGAATGGAGATGGACAATGATGCCACATGAATTCTTCTTAAGAATATTTTCCATGCAATGTAAACTTATGATGCTAAGAGACCCCATTTGTAAGCCTTTCAATGTGCATTTTTTTCCATTGTCTGAACACTGCATCTAAAGTTCAGCAAAATCCCATAAGATGGGTCCAAGTGTGCATAAGGATTGGGATCCTAAAACAACATCACTGTTGCCTAAGGGAAAGACAAACATGTTAGAGGACAAGTTATAATCTCTAATAGAGATACACATATTATGACACCTCCCTTTGCAAGGTAATGTGCCTCCATTGGCAATCATGACTTCAAAGTTAGAGTAAGGATGGATAAAATAATTAGCCTATTTGGCAATTTGAGGGTTAATGAAGTTATGGGTGCTCCTTGAATCAATGAGTATTATGAGAGGGAACTTCTTGAATTAACCCTTAACCCACATGGTTTGTGGGGTTCTGACTCCTGCTAAGGCATGGAGAGATATCTCTGGTTGGTCTTCCTGAGAAGTAGGTTACATAATCGATGGAGCTTTTTATAGATTATTTGTTATATCCTGAGCATCTTTAAAAACTTTAGTTTCAAGTGGAGAATCCACATCTAGTAGGTAGATATTTTAATCTACAAATCGATGTCCTCAAGTGAATTTGTCATCACAATCATAACATTGTCCTTTTTCTCTATGGGCTCACATCTTTGCTTCAGTTAAATGCTTGATAGGAGTGATTCTAGGGGCTAGTATTTTTTGAGATCATTGTGGAGATATATTTTTGAATGGAGCAAAATTGGATTTAAATCATTGATAAACTATGATCTTATCCTCTACCAACTTAGCCAACCCTAAAGCTTCAATCATTATGTTGGGTTAGATTATTTTGACCTCCAAGTGAATCACATCCTTCAATCCACTAACAAAATAACTCTTGAAGAAATAATCAGACAATCCCTCTATGTGATTGGCTAGTTTTTCAAATTCTATTTGATATTCTCTCATAGTTCCTTTTTGGCAAAGTTTAGTGAGTGCTCTAGTGAAGTCATCAAAATCACTTGGGACAAACCATTGAAAAATGAGGGTGCCAAAATTGATTCATATGGGCTCGTCATCAGCCTTGGTATACCAATAATACCATTGAAGGGATTTATGTTCCAAGTGAAAGGATGCAAATGGGACCTTGTTGGCATCAAAAGTATTATGCAGATTAAAATATTATTCTGCCTGATAGATCCATCCAGTCAGATATGCACCATTAAATTGAGGAAAATTAAGCTTCAAGACAAAAAAATTATTGGAAGAAGAAAACCCAATGTCTAAAGAGGACTCTGGATGCCATTTGTTATTCATGGTGGTATGTTGAAGACTGAGGCCAAGAATGTTTTCATCAATATCTTTGATATGGGCTTTGAGGGTATAAATTTCATCCTCCATATTTTTTTCCCCTGTTTGAGTTACTACCATGACCAGAATAAGATTTTTTTTTAGGGAATGGGTAGGAAAACTAGAGTTAAGACACATTTAGTAAGGAATTTTTTTAATTTGGGTGAAAATGGAATGGGTAAAGGTACTTTTACTTGTATTTTTACATAATAAGAGTATGATTGATGAAGGTCAAGATAATTTCAAGAATGAAAATGAAAAAACTATAAAATTTATCAAAGAGGTTCAAAGGCATAGAACAAGGAGATGAACACTATGGAAATTTTTTGAGGCAAATGGACAAAAATAAAATTTATGGAATAACCCAAAAAAATGGGTAAATTGAGATTAATGGGAATTAGGAATGGAATCAAGATATGGGACCTCAAGGAAGAAAATGTGAGGAATGGAATTTTAGGTGTTTAGATAAGGTTTGAGGATCAACGGGGCTATAGATGGAGAGATATGGCAAAAAAATGAAAAAAAATTACTTTATTTTTGGTTAGTATGTTCTGTAAGACAAGTCTACTAGGAATATGTTGAAACTGATATGACAAGTCTACAGATCTGATATGATAAATTTAAAATACTCTATTGGTAATATGTTAAAACTAGTATGGCAAGTTTGTTGATACTCTACTGAAGATATGATATGGTAGTTTTCTGATACTCTACTAGTAATATGCTAAAACTAATAAAAATGGGCCCCAAGTTTCAATGGTTGCCTAAGGGTTTAAAGATATGATTCTGGTCACCAATGCCATCTAAGTGAGTACCACTCTCCAAAAAAAAATAGCCATGGATTTACCTCTCAATGACAACTCTTGGTTTTCCTCATGAATGGGAACTACTCAATCAAAAAGGGACCATTGCATGTTTCACTGGCAAGTCCTCTCAATGGGCCAACTACTTTGGGGTTCTTATAGTACTCCTCATAATGAGTTTTAGGGATTTCACACAAGCACTTCCCATAGTTATGCGGTCATGTTTTTACCCTAATTCAAAATAGATTATTGTAATACAGATAATTACTTAAATTAATTATGTAGTAGATAAAGTTAAGCCTTTCTAAAAAATTACTTAAATGGATTATGCAGTAGAACAAAGTTAAGAAGTTTTGAAGGAACAAAAATGGCCCTGAAAAGTGCTCTGATACCAGATGAGAGGATATTCTTGAAATAAATTAATGACAATGCATGAAATAATAGATTTAGATAATTAACAAAAGAATAAAAATGATTATATTGATCATAGGCCACTTCGAGGGGCCAACCTCCTTTGAGTAAGCTCAATATAATAAGTTCATGGATGCCTATATTAGCCTCAACACTTATATACTAAGTCTAATCTAAGCAACTACTACTTCCCATGAATGTGTGATCAAATAAAATGTTCACGGGATGACTTACAAAGTATATGCATCTATAACAACCAATATACTAACAAAGTAAAAAAGAAGGGGTCACACATGTTCCTAACACTTTATATTTTAAACATTGATGTATGATAGAAATAATGGCTTTCATTTGATGTACCCATGGTTTACCAAGTAAAACATTAAATGATCCATTATTGGGTACCAAATTAAATAATATATGAATTTCCTTTGGACCCACTTTAATAGGAAAGATAACATAAATGTAGACACCTAAATTAGTATTAGACACTTGAAAACCTCTAATTTAGACACACAAGGACATAGACTTGTATGTGCACATTTGAATCTTATGCACACTTTCCCCTTTTATCTACCCATTCTATTATCTTAGATAACCCAATTTACTATCACACATATTTAGGATGACCCTTGTTTGTACAATAAAATTATCTAATCTTAAGTAGACTGATGCCATATTCTAGATCATTGATTTTCCCTCTCTAGATATTAACATCAATAGTTAGACACTTGTGGTTTGTTTTATGTGTTTGCTTCTACCGATAGCATCTAAGAACTTATAATAGTGACTTCTCAAATTGGGATGTTTCCTTAAGGTTAGACTAGACACATTTCATGGGTTTGTTGTGGTGGGGGACATCAAGATTCATCTATAAATAAAAATCAAGGCTAGGATCTTACTTGGAAATTACTTGGTAATTCACACTCTACTTAACAAAAAAATTGAGAAATGCATTGGTAATCTATTAAGACATTATCACAAAGAATTATGTTTGTACAATAACTCTATATTATCTTAAGTAAACTATTACCATATTCTAAATCATTCATTTTCCCTCTTTGGACACTACTAGCAATAGTTGGATGCTTTCAGTTTGTTATAGATGTTTGCCTTTCCCAGTAGCATTCAATAACCTCTAACAAGTAATTTTTAAATTGGGATGTTTCCTATAGGTTAGCCTAGACACATTTCATGGGTTGGTTGTGGGGGAAAACATCAAAGAGTCATATATAAAAACATTCAAAGTTAAGGTCTTACTCACTTGGAAATTGATTATTAATTCACTCTCTACTCAGCAAAATAATTGATAAATCCATTAGAAATATCTTGAGACATCTAAAAACACTCAAAGTAGCCATAGAGCCAAGTTTAAACACTAATGTAAGGCCAAATTTTTAGATTTTAAGTGTTGAAATCCAGACATCGCATTGCATTATAACATGATCATGATGATGCACACACATACTTAGGTGGGAGAACTATGTGTGGTTTGAGGCCTCTTCAAAATATTATAATGTATGCAATGTTTAATCACTCAACAAGGATTAGTTTGGGCTATCCAACCCATATTTATAACCCCTTTTTATAATTAACATTGTGTTGAAGTGAATCTAGGTTTTCAAGTAAAGGATAATTAAATCAAATATTAGTGTACTAGATAGAGGGAAAGAAAATATACACAAATCATCTACAAGTGTAGGCATAATAATATAAGGTGGCATAAACTTCAAAATCAACCCAAATAGTATGGGTTGCTACAAAGATCTAAGCTTCATTAGTAGTGTCCATGTAGGGATTTAGATCCTATTTCTTGATCTAAGCAATCATAGAGCTAACATAAAACATTTGTAGAGGTTGTGTGCATGTAGTGAGTAATACAAACTAGAAAATCAGCTAAGTGCATCTCTTTCCTCTTTACTAGGTCAATTTTAAAAATAGTAAGTGCAATATCAATCATTTATATAGTGAATGGGATATCTTATATTATCTTAATTTAAATATTTTTAACGTATTTATATTTCATAAAATCATAAAATAACTACATTTTGGTGACCTAATCTTTGTCTTGAGAACAACAAACCTTAGGTTTTTCTCCCTTAGGGTTTTCATTTTCATTCTTAAGATTTAAAATTTACCCTACATTAGGGCTTTAGATCTTATTTTTGATTTCCCCTTATTCATATAAGAAAACCCCTAGCATAACTATACTAATGCCGATAGTTTATATTTTGTGATTCAAGCTATGATTTTCATAATTGCATTGTTTATTTCCTTAAATATGTAATATGTTTTATATTCATGAAATATATTGGGTTAAGTTTATACATAATAAAACTAAGGATGATATTGATAATGATAATTTTTTAGCTTTCCTTTGTGACAAATCTGAGATGCTTTTGATTACTACTCGACAGGAAAGGGCATGCATGATTCCTTTCATTCCTTCTCTCCTAGACCTTAAGGTAGTAATAACAACAATCTCTCCCCCATTATTTTCCATATGATTATATTGGATTCAATGGTCCATGTTATCACAACATGAATAGGTAGGTTGAGTCATCATATATAACAAAATAGATGTATTCAAAATGTCTTTCCTAATGCAAATAGAGAGTATGACTTCACTAATCAACTTAAGAATAGTTCAACTAAGATCTTAATACTATAATTTCTCAAGAGGTCCAATTTCTATAAGGATATTCTTTATACACCATTGTGTGATACAACTTTGCCACATAATATTGAACCAACTAATTTTGAATTCATTATTAGTATAAATAAGAAAAATGAAAACATGATTTATTTTGAGAAATAATATTTTCCTACTCAATATACTATAGATCAAAATATCTCGTTAAATCTCTTATTATTTATGCAAGTGAAAATTTTAAATAAGGGAGTTAAGTGTGTTTTGGTAGATAATAGATCATGATTCAACATTTATAATAGCACATTTCTCTAAATACTTTAAATCAATATGGACTCTATTTATGAATCATATAAGAATACAAGAGGTTTTGATAACATCCCTCGATAAGTGCTAGGAACAATTACTTTGGATGTGATAGAAGGCCCTAAAATGTTAATATTATGTTTTAAGTAATGCCAAATCATTTGCTTTATAACCTAATCTAGGGATGACATTGGATTCATGCTATTGAAGATGTATGATCCACCTTACATCAATGTTAAAAAATTATGCATGAGGGATGTTTACATAAGTCATGTAGATAATCAACCTTTCAAGTATTGAAAATTAGTAGATCCTAGTGATGGAAGTATACCACAATCTAATGATTCTCATTCCTTCATACTAGATCCATTATAAGTTATGCCAATGGAACAAAGACATACATATATGAAGTTGGACAGTCAAGTAAAGCCAATGGAAATGAGTCAATTCTAAATATATCACTTAATCAAGAGATTTTTCAACCCTTAATGGAAACAAGGGTTAGGGTAGAATAAGATATTCAAGAGTGGATTAAACTATTCCCAAAGTAGGCCAATTAAATAATTTAGTTTATGATATTCAATTTCAATGTTAAATTATTAAAAATACTAAATATTTAAAATACAATGCCACATAGTATATTGATTATGTAATCATGAATAAGAAATAATACTTAGCTTATTTAATGATGCAAAGATAGGAACCAATCCTTAGATTCTATAAATATTCTTTCTAGATGCCTTGACACTTGCATAGATATATAGATGTTTAAGTTGATGCTACTGTTTAAATAAGACACAACTATCCTATATGAAATGTGTACTTTATCAATATACAACCACTTGGGTATTTCTAGGTTTATGTCACATTTCATTTGATGTATGAAGATCTTGTGCACAGGCTATATATCATTACCTATAGCTCAAGCCCTATTTCTCCACCTTAGGTTAAGTTACCTTGTCAGAAACAGGTTAGTGGGTTCACAATGTTGAATTAACCTCGAATACCCCTATGTTAATGAGAGTTTCCTACATATTCACTACTCTGAAGAGGGCCTTAGACATATGTAATTCTTCCATATGTGTTGGTATATGTTTGAATAATAGTGTATATTGTTACATGTGAGTTCATGAAATTATCTAGCTTTTAACTTGACAAATATGGTTCATGGGTTATTCTTTGATTGTGGTTCATACCTATAGTATGACTAATCCTATTTCAGATAAATTTTGCTTATGTTATTTAGAAAGAAGAGAAAAGAAACTAGATATGGGTATGGTAGAAGAACCTATTTTTATTTTGCATGTGTTAAAAAAGATGATTTGAGAGAGATCCTCTTTGGTTTGGGAGGAGTGACCTACTAGAAAAGACAACACTAAAGCAAATGATTGGTTAGATAGATAATTCGGTGGATTTCCTGGAACTAGCTAGATGTCAAAAGCAAGAATTTCCTCTAGGGTTGTCAATACATAATTTTGAAATAATTAAGTTCATAAATTGAAAGATAAAGTACTTGAATAAATCACAAGAGATACTAAAATTAATTACGAGAAATTCTTGATAAAAAAATTAATGAAATTAACTAATTATAACAATAAGCAGGTCAATACTAATGCTAAATAGGTTGGGTGTGGTTCAAAAAATAGGTTAGGCCTCTGTGAATAAGAAAATACATAGAAAGTTGGATTTGGTTGAGGTCTAGTGGGTAAAAATAGCTTGTTATTATTTTATGCCATAATGATTATCGGTGGTTGAGGTAACTGTTGGTGGTTAGAGTAATTGTTGGTGGTTGAGTCAACCATCGGTAGTTGGATAGATCATTAATGATTAAGGTGACCATAAGTTGTTATTGTGGGTTGGGTCTACTTAATGAAAGGTTATTTGGATGAGGCTATAGAATGGGATTCTAAGAGATTGGCTTGGTCTAGGTTGATTTCAAAATATAAACAAAGTGACTGAATAAATAAAAATAGATACTTAGCTTTCCAGTGGTTGATTGGGTGAATAGTTGAGGTGATGGAGCCTGGAGAAATTTTAGTAGAGTAACGACACTTGGTTGTTGGCCGATGGAAAAAAACACTTCAAATCTCTATCATGATGGCTGAATCATTAGATTGCTAAAAGAACACCTATAAAAGAAACTCTGGATACAAAAGCTCTTGATAGTTTTGGATCCCATTTCACCTCCTGCTCCTCTCTTCTTATAGGCAAGGAAGGAGATGTGCAACAAGAAATTAAAAAGAGGTCTAACTTTCTATCTAATTTTAATTTTGACATGTATGGGCTTGCACATGAGTTAGATAATCTAATTATATAAAAAAATCAAGTTGGAGTGATGTTGGTGTTTAGTGGTTTAAACGGTGGAACTTGAGTGTTAGTGGTTAGGGTGACCATTGACGGTTAAGGTGACCATCGATGGTCGAGGGTTAAAGGTAAGTTGGGTTAAAAAGGTGGGTTTAGCTAGTATATCAAGTTGACTAAATTTAGGTTTGGTTTTTGGTCAAGTAGGTCAAGGTTGGACCCAAGGGGGTCCTTAAGTACTCTAGGGGTGTTATGATATTTAGAACTGTCATGTGTAGATTTTTGGTGTATACATTTTACCTCTTTTTATTATGTATTTTGTATCAACAAATGACAATACAAAAATGGATTACAGGTCAAATGTTCAATTTCCCCAAGCATGGGAGGAGGTGTTCCCCCTCAAATCAAGAAGTGATGAGGTGAAATAGAATCGGGTGCAGGTTTGATAAAATGGTGAAGGTGGGTGATAGGCAAGGCATTGAAGCATAAACATGCATATAAAGTGAAACAAAAGTGTGATAGTCAAGATTATGCATTGACTAGGGTGCCATAGCTGGTAAAAATTAAGGTTAGTGCTAGATGAATAAGTGATAAGTGGACCACATGACTAAATTTAGGCATGGCAATGGGAACACTAATAAATGCAAGTATCCTAAGTAAAGTCTATGCTTTTGGTAGGGTAGGATAGAAGTAGGTGGAAATTATAGTGTGATTTTGGTGTTTTTGTTGGGTTTTTGGGTAGGTAGGGTTTAGGTATTCTATTAGCAGTCACACATAGTGACCATTGGCAGTCATACCCAATTGTCGATGGTCAATATTGATTGTTGATGATCAATAATCGATGGGAGTAGGGTGCTTGACTATCGGTAATCACCATGACCATTAGTGATTAATAGAAATAGGAAATATGTTTTGAATGTTTTAAAGTGTTTGATAGTTTTGTTAAAGTTTGAGGTAAATTTTATAAGGGTAAGAGTTAAGTGTTGTAGGCAGAAGTGTGATTGATTAGGGTAAAAGTAGGAGAGGTTAGAGGTAAGCTATAGGTATAGGTTTAAGTTTCTAGGAAAAAAGAGGATAGATAACTAAGCTTAGTTGCTATTGAACTTTGTAGGCATAGGAGCATATTTAGATATGAGATTAGGTGCCTTGGATCTTTACTAAGATTCACTAAGGTATGACAGCTGATGACTAGGTGTACATGGAGGAGGTGGGGATTAGTGCAATGTTACATTACAAGCATGTGCCACAGGACATGGTGATGATAGTGGCCCTCATCAAAAGATGGGATCTGGCCACTTACAACTTCCTACTAGCCACTAGTGAGATGATGATCTTACCTGAGGATGTGCATAGGATTACATAGCTACCCATTTGGGGTGAGCTAACTTATCACATTGAGAGGAAGGAGAGAGATGAGCTAATGGATATACTATACATAGATGACCATGATTTTACTATGTGGCACATCAAAGGTTTTATCTACACTTTATTATATTAGAGGGCTATGGATGATAAAATATTGATGACCATGATGATGATGGTAGTCTCATGTTTTGTCATACCATATCTGAGTAGTGGGAGGTTTCCCTATCTATTGTTGGGGGTTGTGGTGGAGATACAATTGGGTCACATAGTGTTTAGTTGGATGCTTATTCTTTTAGTCTACATATATATGGAGCTATGGAATTTTAGAGCTCATAATAAAGATAGTATCAATGTCAGATTCATTCTACACTATTGGGCATATAAGCACATCTGAATTTTGTGACCGATGGGGCTATTGTGGGAGGGGTATGCATATATGGAGTTTAGAGTCAGCTTATGAAATGGAGAGATGATTATTGGAAGGTTTCATGACATTGATTGGCTTAGAGGGGAAGTCAATGCCTTGGTTATTAAAGATGTGATCTAGAGACCCCATGTTAGGTTTCTAAAATGGGTTGGATATAAGAAATAGAGACCATCCCTATAAAGCTATAGGTGGATCTTTGATAGGAGGGATGGTGAGATAGAGATCATCATATTTGATAAGGTGTAGTGATAGTTTGACTAGATACAAGAGATTTAGAGCCCATTCTTGAGGTATAGTAAGGAGGATGCAGAGACTCTACTTCTAGAGCCACAAATTGTATAAGTTTTTCTTGATCATGAGGATTCTTTAGCTAGGGCTGAGATAGATGATGTAGGATTTGTAGATGGGTACCCAACATGGCACCAGGCACTACATGTTGTGGCTAATTTTAGGGGTGATGATGGTGGTAGGTAGCTAATGGATGTCAACCCAAATGGTATAGGTTAGTAGGCATAGGTAAAGGGGGTTGCCCTAGATGTACAAGTAATGATAGTGGAGAGAGATTATGCACAAGTGGCACTAGCTATAATATACGCTTCTATGGTGGCACTATAAGGTTAGTTGGTAATGGCATAGGATCAGGTGGTTACAGTTCTAAGTGAGAGGGGTCAAGCTAGAGCTAAAATAGCCTTGGTTACCCAAGAGAGAGACTCCTTGAGATAGGCTAGAGGAGGAGTTAGCAACACCTATAGGACCATCAGGTATTATCCCCATGACATGCTATCTAGCCACAGTAGAGGATCCATGATATTACAAGGCCATAGTCCTGAGATGTTATCATGATGAGCCCTAATGGGGAAAGTAAAGAGCTAGTTTGGTTATTGGTAATAGCATGGTGACACCGAGTCAATGGGCTACTTTTATAGGGGATAAAAAAGTACCTTAGAAGGATAGGCAATAGGAGGAAATAGTGCCCTAGGGGCATAGTCATGATATGGTTTGAGATATTATATTTTGTTATATATCATTTTGATATCGGCCTACAGGTTGATGTGATGAGATGTATATTTTGAGAGAGATACATGTATACTTGTTGTATACATGATGATTATATGGTTATTTATGATTACATAATCATGATTTATATATTTTATCTTTGTTTATTGCTTATGATGTTGATGTTCATGTTAGTCTTTGATGATGTTATGGTTTATGGTTACGATATGGACTCACCTAGCTAGGCATGTGATGTCTTTTTATTTATGTTGATGATGATGCTTATGAAATTTATGGTTATGATGATGATAGTCATGTTAAAATATAATGAGTATATGCTTCCTTATTTAGATTTAGACATGTGGTGAAAATGGTTTATTGCCCATTTGTTTATGGATGGTATGATGTTAATATGGTGTTGATGGTTGTGATTATGTTTATGGACATGGATTATGCTAATGATGTCTATTTTTTCTCATGATTAATGTTGTGATATGGTTATGATTATGGTCATAGTACTTAAGGTAAAACACATTAAGTTAAATAACAACACTAGATGTAAGAAAGGGTAGATAACCAAGAGACGAATGTCCAAGTGAATATATCAACCAGTTACGAGAAGATAAGAAGAGGGCACGATACTTCTTCTTTGTCAAGGACTAAACCAAATCAAAGTTGGATTAGATTAAGGAACATAAGCTCATTGAATGCTTTGCATTAACATTCATTAGTTAGTTAGTTAAAAAGTTGTCTTGATCTCATAATGTCAAGTGAGTTCAAAAATTCATTGCTTGTAGTGTATAAAGGGGATATGGATGAAAAATGGAACCTTCTTACAAGACTATCATGCCTCTTTAAGAGGTTACCAAAGAGTCAATATACAGAATTCTATGTCATATAAGGTGTAGATTGATTGATGTAGGAAGCCTACTCATGAGAGCTGATTGTGGATTTCAAAATTATTTCCCTTATGAGAGCCAATTATGACTTTCAAAATTATTTTACTTTTTTTCATGCTTAATAATGGGTCTTTTTACTTATTATGTTGTTGCTTAGGAGGGTTGGGGAAGCTTATTGATGTGGGAAGCTTCCATTAAATTTCCATGCTTTGACAAATTCTTTACTCAACCATCCTTCAAGGGAGTGGTATAGTTTTATGTGCTTTGCTTAATGCTTTTGATAGTTGTCCTTCAAGGGAGTAGTCTACCTTATTTTGAGTAATTTTGATATGTTTCCAACAACTATCCTTCAAGGGAGTAGTCTAAGAATGATAGGAATGACCCATGATTGTTTTATTGTTATGAATTTGCTTTTTTTGGTTTGATTTCTTCTTGACATAGACTTGATTAAATAGGATTAAAGGTTGACCTTTATGAAGGCAAAACTAAAAGCACAAGAAGGTTGATTAGGTGTAAAGAGGTTTAGGTGTCAAAAATCATGGGAATCCATCGTAGGAAAGGGGCATAAAGTACCATGAGAATCATGCCATGGGTAGATACATAATACCCATTGTTAAATATTAGGCTATGATTGTGATGGATAATCACATAATTTAGTTTTAATTAGTTTCCCCTAAAATAGGGAGATGAATGTGGTTTTCAAGCAAGGGTTGAGCTTAAGTTAGACAAAAGGTGAGTTTGATCCTTCTTTAACAAAAGAAAGGATGCAAATGTCAAGTATTGAGGGGTTGTGGTTCTGGGTTGCCTTTAAGAGAGAACAACTAGTAAGATCCTAATCCATACTTGTGGGTTATGATGTAAGGTCCAAGCTAATTGAAAGCAAACTAACCCTACTTGCTTTTCTTAATATTGGTGACATGTTTATTTTCCTTTAGGATGAGGTCTCTAATATTGAATTCTCACACTTTAAGGTGTTTGTTATAATCTCATTTAATTCACTCTTGATAGACATGAAGATGGGTAAGGGTGACTAAATGATGCTCATCAAGTAGATCAAGTTACACTAAATAATGCTGATGATAATCATCTTCAAAAATGAGATCATGTAGGGATATGTGAAGTAGAGGTATTTGGAATTTGATAGGTAAGATAACGTCCACTATAAACACAAGAGAGAATGGGGTAGCACCCATAGGGGTTCAGATGCTAGTATGATATGCTCATAAGGTGAAGGCGATGTGTAAATACCAATCTTGACTAGATGCATTGACCATTTTAGTTATCATGTTATTAAGAGTTTTGTTAAAGGCCTCTACCTATCCATTCGCTTGAGGCCAATAGGGCGATGAGAAACTTAACTTGATACTGAATGCATCCTAAATACCCTATACTTGTTTATTTTTAAAATATTTACCATTATCGATGATGATTTTGTGAGGAATACTGAAACAATAGATGATGTGATGGTTGATAAAGGAGATAATCTTTTCAACTTTGGTTGAGACTAGAGGAATAGCCTCTACCCATTTGGTAAAATACTCAGTCATAGTGATGATAGAGTGGTGTTGATATAAATAATGGGGGTTAATTTCACTAATAAGGTCTAAACCCCATTGTGAGAAGGGCCAAAAAATAATGGAGATACGAAGACTATGGCTAGGTGTGTGATGTAGATTAACATATTATTGACACTTAACATACTTTTTCACATAATCACAGTAGTCTTGGTTAAGGGTAGGCCAGTAATAGCCAAGGCAAAGGATGAATTTATCCATGACAAGTCCACTAAAGTACCCCCCATAGATCTCATGTGTTTTCCTGATAACATGAAAGTTTTCATGACTATGTAGGCAATAGAGGAGGAGACCATCAAAGTTGTGTTTATAAAGAATTCCCCCTATAATGGTGTAACATGAGGTAATCTAGATAAAAAATCTTTGATCATTCTTAGAAAGACTAGAAGGAATGATGGTAAGGTTAAGATAGTTGGAGGTCTACCAATACCAAAGATCAGGTTGGGTCCCCTCCACATTAAAGAATGTGAGAGAATCTAGTATGACATAAGAAGGCTAGGTAAGTCTATGGATAATGATAGATAGATTAGAGTCAGAGGGTGTAGATGGTATCTAAGAGGTGATATAAGTTATGGTGTCAACAAACTTGTTGATAGATCTTGGGGTGGTTTGGATATGGTAATGTTTAAATGATGTTAAGATTTCATCAACTAGTTGTTTGTACTATTACAAAACATCATTCTTACACTGGTAAGAGCCATTGATTTGATTGACCACTAGTTAAGAGTCACTAAAGATGATCATTTTGAATCCTAAGGCTAATATAGTTTGAAGGCCTATTGTTAGGGCTTCATACTCAGCCATATTGTTGGTACATTCAAAATCTAGTTTTAAGGATAAAGGAAGAGGTTCACCATGAAGGGGGATAAGGATGATGTTGTTTCCCCCACCACATTGACATTTTGATCCATAAAAGAACATGGTCACTTGATAGGTGAAGTCTACCTATGAGAGGGTCACGATGGACTCATCAAGAAACTCAAGAGCAGGAGATTGATTATATACTAATGGTGCATTAGCCAATTGGTTAGCAATGACTTGCCCTTTGATTGACTTCTACTGAAGAAAATCAAGGTAAAAATTAAATAGAAACATGAGCCACTTGGCCATATGTTGGTTTTGGTATTGCATGGAGTGCATATACTTGAGTGGGTCAGTATTCGTTATGACATAGGTTTTATGGTTGAGAAGGTAGTGGTGAAATTTGATGGCCATGAAGACTAAATCTAAATAAAGTTTCTTGGTTTGGGTATACCGAGTCTTGTACTCTAAAATCATGTGACTAATTTAGTAGATGACTTACTCTTTGTGTTATTGATATCGATGAGCAAGCATTACCCATAGGGAGTGGTTGGTGGTAGAGATATAAAGGTAGAAAGGTTGATCATCTTTTGGAGGGGTGAGGACAAGTGGAGACAAAAGGTACTCTTTAAGTGAATCAAAGGCATTTTCATACTCATCATTCCACTTGGAAGAGGCACCCCTATTCAAGAGGTGATGGAAGGGTTGACACTAGTTTGAGAGTTGAGAGATAAAGTGATAAATAGATTAGAGCTTTCCTTGCAAACTATGAAGTTGTTTGAGGTTGATTGGAGGGAGCATGTTGAGTATTGATTTGATTTTAGTAGGATCAACTTCTATTCCCCAAAGGTAAATGATAAAGCTAAGGAGATTTCCTGACAAGACCCTAAAAATGCATTTCTTGGGGTTAAGGTAGATATGGTAATGTATGAGTCACTCAAAGATAATCTTGAGAATGACCAAATGATCCTTACAATATTTGGATTTCTCAAGAAGGTCATCCACATAGTCCTCAACAATTTTTTGGATAAGATCATGGAAGACATAGGTTATAATGCATTGGTAGGTTGCACCAACATTATTTAGTCCAAAAGGCTCATATGACTCTATAGTAGAAGGTTACTCATGGGGTGATAAAGGTGGTTTTGTGCTGACCTTCGAGAGAAATTAGGATCTTATTGTAAACTGATAATCCATCCATGAGAGATAACATCTCATGGCTGGCTTTAAGATCAGCTAGCTGGTCAATGCTTGGTAGAGGAAAGTTATCCTTTGGGAAAGCAAGGTTGAGGTCATAAAAGTCCACACAAATGCATAGTTCCCATGTGGCTTTGGTGATAGGCAAAATGTTTAAGGCTCGTTGGGGATAGTCAATGGGTTGAATGAAATTGATAGATAATATATGTTAAATCTCTTCGTTGATGAGAAAGATTATGTGAGGGTGCATTCATTAAAGTTCTTGTTTAACAGGTTTGACATCATAGTTGGTGACTATGTTATGGGTAGCAATGGAGGGGTCAATTCCTAGTATGTCACTATAATACCAAGAAAATGCCATGTTGTGATCTTGCAATGAGGGGAAGTCTTAAAGTTCCTTGGAATTTAGTGATTGGCAAACTTTGACAATGTAGGGGTTGTCCAGAGTGCCCAAGTTGATATCCATGGTGGATTCATTCAACATGGTTGAAGTCTTAAGAGGTAGAGATTTATGTATAGAAGAATTTGGTACACCAAGATATGTGAGAATGGAAGCATCATCCTAACACTGAATGATATTAATGGTAGGAGAGTCATCTCTTATCATCTAAGGATGGGTCATAGGGACGGTTAAGGTTTCCCCATCCTTTTGATAAGTCAAGGGTCTGAGGCTGGTCATGTTAATGAAAAAAAAGGTAGGTGGGATGATGTCATCATCCTCACACTCAGGTAGAGAAAAGGTTGGTAAGGAAGGGATGCCTTCCTTGATAATGGTGATGGTAGGTATTTTGGTTTTCTTTGTGGGTAGAATGAAGCTAAGGCCATGTTTCTCATTAGGATTTTTGGTCTCAATCGAAATCAACTCATGTGGGCCATGCTCATATCATCCAAGACCAAATCTCTTCCAAGCACACCTGTGGAGGTATGTCTTAGAGAATTTTGGTTTGTCTAGATAGGAGAAGCTAGAGGTGAATGGTTGAGGTGAAAAGGAGGTGGCTAAAGTGCTAGGGGGTTTATCAAGTCCCCCATAGATGAAATGGGTTTTACAATTGAAAGATCCAAGGAGAATAATGGCTCTAATATTAGGGTCATACTCAAGTTGGTTGTTAAGTTTCCCATACTCATGGGGAGTAGAGAAGGCGTCAAGGGTCAAGAGGTGATATTCCCATAGTGAAAGATGTTGGAATGTTGAGTCAAAGTGGTCTATGGTGGGGATTTGATCTGAGGGGATGGATGAACTAGTATATGCCTCATTGGTAGAAGAAGATATGGATTCATCTCTTATGGTTGAGGGTGTGTCTTTGGCTAGTGAGGGTATGTTATATATAGGTAGGAGGATGTTATTGGGTCGATAAGTCATGTTTCATGATGAAAAGGGACTAGGGTCAGCTTGTATAGTGACAACTTGACCTTCATGCTCAAATTTGATGCAATGATGAAGGGTAGAGGGTACACAACCCATGGAGTAGATCCAAGGTCATCCCAAAAAAACATTATACTAGAATTTACCTTCCACTACATAGAAGAGTTCCAAGAGTGTGTGAGGTCCTAGATAGCTATGAAAGACAATGGTTCCTAGAGTTGTGGCCATGGTGTTGTTAAAGGATTGGAAGATGACTAAGCTTTCAAACATGAAATTATTTATAAGTTTAAGTTGATCATAGGCATGGGAGGAGATGATGTTAATAATGGGTCCTCCATCAATCATAACCCATTTGATGTGGGTTTGGTTGATGTAGGTAGTGATGAAAAGAGAGGGATCTAGGTGATTAAGGTAGATAGAAAGTATTTCTAAATCCTTGAAGGTAAAAAGGTTATAAATTTGGAGAGTGCCAATAAAGTTTGTCAAAGGTTGAGGGTCTTCAGGCTGGACCTCTATTGATTATAATGCCTCTATCATTGTTTGGTGATGATGAGGTGAGATAGAAATCAATTTGTATAGACTCATCTTTTCTAGGGTTTGGTGAAGTTATTTGAGAACCACTCTTCTAATTATTTTAGAGGGTTTCGATTGAGATGTACCCAAGATAAATACCTTGGGTTTGGCTGAAGGTGAAGATGCTTAAATTTGACTTGGTTGGGAAGTGGAAGATGGGTATGTCCATGGGATGGACACTTTCACCTTCCCCTTATCCTTTTGCTGAGTGTGTGATCATGTGACCACATGGATGGTATAGATAAAGGGAAGAGTTGGGGTAGGATATTGGTTTGGTTCTCCATCACTTTGAAGTAAGAATGGGGTAGTAGGTAGGCATTGGGTATTGGTTGTTGTTTATTAGATTAGTAGGGGCTCATTGGAGGTTCATCTATTAATAGATCATCCTCATTATAGAGTTGATGGATTATGGTTTAAAGATCTTTATAATTCTCTGTGTCATGCCTAGGTGTCTTATGATAAGAGTAGACCTGGTGGTCATTAAGCCAAACTAGTTTTGGACCAAGAGGGTCAAATGGTATGATAGGAGGTAACCTCAAAAAAGAGGCTTGCATTAACCTTTAGAAAATAGTTGAGTGAGACTCAACTAAAGGTGTTGAGGATCTAAAGGTTTTGGCCTTGGTTGGTGAGATGGAAGTCTTATTAAAAATAGGCTTAGTGGTGGAGGTCTTGGGTGAGGTGGTGTTCATAATTAATGATTTTGGTTTAGGTAAGGGAGCTGATAAGTTTGAGGCAGAAGATGTTAAGGTAGCTAGTTTTTTTATTGATGGTTCAGTAAAGATGGGCACGTCAGAAAGTAAGAGTGATGGCATAACCAAAAGTAATGGTTAGATTTTGGTTGAGACAGTCAACTTCTTAATAAAAGTAGAGGGATGAGGCCCCAATAGAGACGAAAAGGTTGAAAGAGGTATAAGTTTGGAATTTTGGTGGCTTTGCCTTCTTGGTTGATTTGGGTTAGTGTTTGGTTGGTGGGTCTAGTAAGGTCAGCTCCAGTTTCAAGGATGGATGATTAATGCTATGCATATGGAAGACACCAAGGTTTTTTGTTGGTTTAGTTAGAGTGATAGAGGACAATTTGGTTATTTAAGATTTTTTTACTTTATATGGTTGAGAAATGGTTAGGTTGGTAGAGGTTTTAATTGGTTTAGTTGATATGATAGCAGGTTGGATAACAGAAGTGATGGGTTGGTCCATCAAAGATGTGGTTGGAGGTTCTTATTTGGTGATGTAAAGGATCCCCAATTGTTTCTAAAAGGTGGATTAATCTATGTTAGGTTTGGAAATAAATTCCAATCTCTAAACTAGTCTAGAGAATGGTTTATAGATTGGTCTTGTTCCCTAGGTAGTGGGCTTGAAAGATAAACCCATAGGGAAAGGGGAATGGTGACCTCATATTTTTCCTCAATCAAATAATGAAAGGTTTGGATGGGTGGTTCCTCTATGGGAGGTGTAGATATGGTGGTTTCGTCCTTGGGAATGATCACTATAGGGGAAGTAAATTGTTCAATGGTTGAGGGAGGAGGTAAAGTAGTGATGGTTACTTGTTTTAGTATGTCAATTAAATGAGGGGATGATGACTCCACCACCTCAATAAGTGGAGGAGGTGAAAAGTTTAATTTCATGGTTTGGGTATCTAAAGGAAGAGAAGGTAATTATTTTATCCCAATAAGTGGAAAGGGTGAAGAATAGCTAGATTGGGTGGTAGGTTCTTTAGTAATGAGCATGTCAAGAACCATAATGATGGTATGGGCATCATGAGAAGACTCAAATCGGTTGCTCTCATTTTTGGTAGGTGCTTGATTGAAAAAAGGTTATTTCAAAATATCAAGGTCTTGGTTCATAGGTGCATTGGGGTTGTTTAATACAAATTACCACTTATCAATGAGGGTTTAGACAACATTTTTGAAGGTATTATACCTGCTAATGTCATGCACCACTACTCGATGGAAAACACATAGGTCATTCTCATTGTACTAGCTAGGTGTAGGATGAGAAGAATCAAATTATTAAGGGGGTTTGATAGGAGGAAGTTGTATGATATTAGATTTCAGCAACTTCTTAGGATTTAAGCATAAGATTCCCCAAGAAGAATAAATTGCTTTTGATTGCTTCAGTTTTGGTTCCTCGTATTTTGATTTGAGGAGTTAGAAGAATTTAGTTGATTAATAGATGGTGGAGGAGTGGTCTTAAGGACAAATGCATTCACATTTCTCTTGATTTTGGCATTGGCACTGGCTTGGTTTCTTGGTTTAGAGGAAGAGGCCTCATTGGATTTGTAGGTAGAGTTTTTGTTTTTCATCTTTAACTTTATTTCATTGGTGGCTCTATTTTATATCTTACACACCATGGTAAAAGATTTGTCAAAGGTTATAAAGCTCTAAACACGTAATGTAGAAGAGATGTGCTTGGAACATGCTTGATCAAGAAGTTCTATCAGTTCAAGTTGGGTTAAAGAGAAGGAGATTTGATTGATTAGGCTTCTCCAATGAGCTATAAAATTAGAAATAGATTCATCATCAAATTACCAGATAGAGTAAAGGTCAGTGATGGAAACTTTTTTGGAGATGTTTATTAAAAAGTGATCCAAGAAATTTTGGGTTAGTTGGGTGAAAGAGAAGAGATAATTTTTGGTGATGGCATTGTACCAATCTAGTGCTCGACTGGATAGGGACATGGGGAAGGTATGAATAAGGAGAGCATCATCATAGGGAATCAAATAACATGAATTCTTAAATACCCTGAGGTGATGTTGGGGGTCCTCCTTGCTTTGAAACTTAGTAAATTTTGGGAGATCCCATTGAGGAGGATATGGCCTTACAGGGATATATGGGTGAATAGGTTCATTAAAAATATGGTCATATGATAAGATGTTATGAGCTCTAGAAATGGGTGACTCTAAATTAGTCATTTTATCCATGAACATTTTCATTAGATCCATTTAGGGTTATTCACCTGAAAGGTTGTAAGGTGCATATTGTTGTTGTGGTTGGGTGACATATTGATAATTAGTAGGAGGTTGAGGAGTTGCCACATATTGATATGTGACCACAGGTGGTTGGGTGGATGCCATGTAGGGGTAGGTGGATGTAGGTGGTTGGGTAGAGGTACATGCCCTTGTGGGTTATAGATATAACCTAGGTTGGGTACGATGGGCACCTATTGAGAGGTTAAGGTGTGTTGGGTAGGAGTTGTGGTTGGGTTTATAACTAAAGGAAATGTGGTGACCTTTGTACTGATTTATGGTAAGGTAGAAGGTATAGACACCACAAGATTTTGAAGTGGAGTAGTGACTAATGGATTGGGGGTATCCAAAGAAAGGTTGGTAATGTTAGTAGTAGGCACTCCCATGGTGAGTGGATTATAGGTGGTTAATGGTTGGGTTGTTCCTAGGTGAAAGGAGTTGTTGATGGGGGTGGAAGGTGTAAGGGTGTTGGTTTGTTGGGTAGGTTAGTTTTCCATAGTAGTATCAAAGGGATTATTGGTATATGAAGATGCTTGGGTAGTCAATGGTTGTGTTGTGACTATGGAAATAGAAGTGTTCCCCATAAGGTGGGAAGGCATGCCATAAAGTGGGTCCACAAGTGGAACTAAAGTAGGGTAATGGTGAGGCATGGTGATGAGATAATGCTGAAGGGCCACATGATTGTTATCTAAGAAGGTGGTAAAGTTTGTATCTCCTTGGAGAACTACCTAGGGAAAAGGAATTCTTGAAGGATGGGGGGAGTCTTTTGGTTTAGAGATGTACTCCATAGATGAGGAAGTAGAAGAGGTTGATTGGTTTAGTGATGGGTTATGTTCTACTAGGTTCTTTCAATGCTGGTGAGTTAGGACCATGCAAGATAAGGGAGAAAGGATACAAAAAAAAATCTAAAAACTCAAATAAAGAGAATATAAGAAATGATCAAAGAAATCAAACACACACTAAAAATTACATTAATTCCTTAAGTTATTTTTAGTATCTCTTTTGGCTTATGCCTTAAGCTTTAAGAACTATTTGACTAAGATTAACTTATAGAGTGGGTACTAGAAAACAAGTCTATGGTTGGTTTCAGGGTGTGTTTAGGCTCTCAAAAGGGTCTGTATTGGAAATCAATACATGGCTTGGCATTGGGGCCTACCCCCTCACTTCACACACTATAGTGATAAGGATGTTGGGTGCTTAGCCAATATATATAGATTTTTAGAGTTTATACTCAACCAGAGAGCTGAGTTGGTTCTCTACTTGGTAATAAACTTCAAGTAGGATTGTTGGGAATATTAAGGTGACCACTACATGATGAAATCCTAGTCGGACCTTATGTTAATTTATTGTGATGTTTGATTGATGTATGTGGTTTGTTTTAGTGTGTGTAATAAAAGCGATGCTACGATTGGATTACTTTTCTTTAATTTCACTATGTGAGTTAGATTTGCAAGCAACTAATGTATGTAGTTAAATTTTTAAGCCCAAAATAAAAAATTTATTTTGTTGTATGAGAAGAGAGATAAGAAGAAATAATGCACCTAGATAAAACTATGAACCCAAGAAAAGACTCCAAGGTCCCACCAAGCATGACAAAATGTTTCAAAGAAATTTTGCTTATGTTTTTTAGAAAGAAGAGAAAAAAAACTAGATAATGAGTATGGTATAAAAACCTATTTGGTTGTGCACATATTGAATTAGATGATTGTAGAGAGCTCCTCTTTGGCTTGGGAGGAATGATCTATAGATAAGACAACACTAAAGTAAATGATTGATTAGATAGATAGTTGGGTGGATTGCCTAGCATTAGCTGGATCTCAAAAGTAAGATCTTCCTTTGGGGATTCAATCCATGATTTTGAAATAATTAGGTTAAAAAATTAAAAGATAAAGTACTTGCATAAATCATAGGAGATACTAATATTAAGTACAAGAAATGCTTGATAAATAAATTGACTTATTATATCAATAAGTGGGTCAATACTAATGCTAAATAGGTCAAGTATGGTTCAAAAAATAGGTTAGGGCTCTATGAATAGGTAGAGACATAGAAATTTGTATTTGGTTAAGTTTTGGTGGGTGAAAATAGCTTACTATTATTTTGTGCCATAGTGACTATCAGTGATTGAGGTAACCATCAATGGTTAGAGTAACTGTCAGTGGTTTAGTCAATTGTCAACAATTGGGACAGATCATCAATAGTGAGGGTGACCATTGGTGGTTACTGTGGGTTGGTTCTAGGTAATGAAAGGCTATTTGGATAGGGATACAGAATGGGATTATTAGAGATTGGCCTGGTCTAGGGTGATTTTAAAATACAAACAAAGTGACTGAATAATTAAAAATAGATAATTAGCTTGCTAGTGGTTGATTGGGTGAATGGTTGAGGTGGTGGAGCCTAGAGTAATTTTGGTAGAGTAATGGTACTTGGTTATTAGTCGATGGATGGTATAACTTCAACTCTCTATCATGATGTCTAGATTGTTGGATTGTTGGAAGAACACCTACAAAAAAAACTCTAGATACAAAAGCTCTTGATAGTTGTGGATCCCTTTTCACCTCTTGCTCCTCTCTTCTTATAGGAAAGGAAGGAGAGGTTCAAAAAGATGTTAACAAGAGGTCCAACTTGTTGTCTAATTTTAATTTTGACATGCATGGACTTGCACACAAATTATATAATCTAATTATATAAAAAAAGCAAGTTGGAGTGATGTTGGTGTTTAGTGGTTCAGATGGTGGAACCTGACCATCGATGGTCAGGGTGATCATTGATGGTTAAAGTGACTATTAGTGGTTGAGAGTCAAAGGTAAGTTGGGTTAAAAAAGTGCATTTAGCCAGTATATCAAGCTGACTAAAGTTGGGTCTGGTTGTTGGTCAAATAAGTCGAGTTTGGGCCCAAGTGGATCTTGAGGTGGTCTAGGGGTGTTGTGACATTTGAAACTGTCATGTGCAGGTTTCCAATGTTTACAATTCCTATGAATGATATGCAAATAGGTATGAATAAGGAAGAATATCTTAGTTCTACACTTTGAAATTAATTAGTATGTCTAAGTTTGAGAGGTGATTACTTCATGTATAAATGAATTGGCTTTGATTTATATTTATACTAGTTATTTTTTAAATGATCCTTATAAAAGTGTTAATGAAATTCTTAGGCCGAATCATACACATTGAAATATTTTAAAATTTGAGTGTTTTTAGGGTAGGGATAACTACATTGGAGTAGGGACAATAACATCAATGCTATTGTCTTATCCTAAACGTAATTATCGAGGATGGAGAAAATTTGTTGAGGTTATGTAACTAATAATGAAGGATATATGCCAGATTCTAGGTGTTCTATGGTTACATGTGATCTAGATAATCAGAGTAATCAAGGTTAGACCAAGAAATAAATAATTAGACCTAGTGAGGTGGAGAATGTGAACCTTTTGGCTACAAGGAAGGTCAAACCAAAGGGTAGATCATTGAGAGATATTTGTCAAGTGTAAAGATTAGTTTTACATATAAATCTAGATTTAAGCATCTACATCCCACCTCCATTTAATCTAATAATGCATAAGGATGAAATTACTAGGTTAAAGGGCAAAAAAATCATACCATGGTGTGTGCAAAACATCTTGTCTTTGATTGAGCCCACTTGAATTTTTTGTATGTAAATGACCTATAACCAAGAACATGTTACATGTGTAATTAGTGCATATAATCTAAATTTGAATAATTTGAAATTAAATGAAAGAAAGAGAGCAAGCAAGGTATACCTATCTATTGATACAACCATGTTGCCCCATTAGTAGTTTATCTTGGTAGAAATGTTTCTTAGCTAAAACATTGGAGAGAGGTTCACCACTAAATTTTGGAGATGTGAAGAATATAATTGGAGGTTTATCATTCCCCCAATTTGATATAAGGATGAATTTTGCCAAGTCTATCAAGAACATAAAATCTCAATCACACAATTGAAGTATAACCAATTTAGCCAATCTAGCCAATCTCACCCCAAGTCAACCAGTGTAACCATATCAATGTATAATAATTGATTCATAGTGACAAGTCCATCGAGGGTGAAAATATCAATTGCACTAATAAATAATAACCCACTGCTGTAGCATATAAATCTCAAGCATAACATTCTTGGTAAGGTCGGTACATAAATGTGTGTATAACCTGGAAGAGTATATGTAATTTGGTGCATGTGCACCTTGAATGTGTCTCAATCTTAAATATATATCAAAATATAACCTTTTATCTATAACATGTGTATAATATGTATCAAAAATATGAAAAATTATGACCCAAATATGTGCCTAATGCATAAAATTATGTCCCAAATATACATCTGAATCATGTAAACTATGTAACTAAATAAAATTTTACCCATTCTATCAATTGTATGTATGTCGATTCATGTATTCTATGACATGCACCCAATGATATACAACCCTTTTGAGGTGAGGGGATTTCAAAAGTGATAATCACCTTATCTCAAAAAGATAAGACAACTATGTTATATCTGTGTGAATCATGTAGTACATAAGCATATAGTAGTGTCATGTCAAAGTAGATATATCAATGAAGCTCACAATATTCATACATAACAAGCCCTAAGATGCATGATATGAATCATGAAAATGTCTAGAAGATAATAAGATCAAAAAACAATCAAAAAATCATGCAATGGTACTCAAATGTCACACAAAAAGGGGTCCAAGGAGACTACAAACAAGGGGCATGCTCAAATGTCACACACTCAAGTGAAGGACATATGTAAATTTCCACACATCCAATAAAAAATCAACACTTAGGGTACTATGGCTAATAAGGAAAGAACATGTTCAAATGTTCCAAAAGTAAGGCTAAGAACCAAACAAACAACATACTCACATAAGCTAATGTAAAAATATAAATAATGAGATATAAACTACCAATATAAGCATGTCATACTAGTCCCTACATACATGTGTTAGCAAAATGTCATATAGAATAGCATATCAAATACACTATGTAATATAACAACATGAGTATATGCATGTGTAAGATATATAAACCTAGCAAGAGAATGGAAAATTATCATAATATAATATAACCTAAATCAATTATGATCATATAAAATCAAAATTCCCCCAATGTAGTGTATCATGCTGGAAGATGAAAGATCCTACATCTGCATGATTAAGTATCATGGGTCTAATGTATGCATGTATCACACTCAATTAGCCTTGAAACATATGTGTGTATAGAAATGATATGATGCCTATTAACATAAAGTAAACAACATATGCAAAAACTAGTAAACATGTGAAATGCTATTTTTTTTGGATTTTTGAGCTATTTGAATGTTTTTGTATTTTCTAGAACATTTGATTTTTTTTGTAATTTTTGTAATTTTGAATTGATAAGCACAAAATCTATAGACAACTTAAAAGTGTTACTATAATCCAAAGAGATCATCAATGAGATTCATTTTTAAAGGCTCTACATCATGTGTGCCATATTCATATGTTGCATAATCAATATAATTGAGATCATACTAATGTTTTGTATTATTAGAATCATAATCATCAATGTAGTCATTATCACAGGAGACATATAACTTATTAGGTTGTTGTTAAACTTGTGATATATTATTTTGAGCAACTGTGTATGCAAAACCCATTGCACCAAATTTTAGAGTTTCTTTCTTGAAAGTTTATGTTTTTTGAGTATGTTCATAATTGTCAAAATGTTGAATCTCATTATGGACATCATCCACATCCATAATTTGCAATGCCATGATCCACATCATGCATTATCTTGGCTATCATGCTCCATCCCTCCTTGACAACTAACTATATTTCCAATTTTAGTTCAATATACTGCACATGTTATTACATTTTTACATCTATCTAGGCACACCCCTATTGATCTAACAATATCCAATATAAACTATGCTATATCTTGAGACATATTTTGGATTATCATTGCTATATCATGTATTTCATAGCATAACACACTTGTAGTGATCTTTTTTTGAGGAAAATCATTGTAAGGTCTTCATTCATACCCTCAAAAGAGAGGAAAACAAACAAGGGTTTTGTCACAGAGATTAGAGCCCTTTGCAAGTCAAAAATTAGTTTTCAAAATACTCAAAATAGTAATCAGAATTTCAAATATGTAGAATAAACCAAAAAAATAATGAAAAATACAAAAAAGTCATTAGAAATAGTAAAGGACAAGAGAACCATATTTGGACAATGGTATTAGACACCAAAGTGTCCACTTTGTAGCACTCTTATCTAAACAGCCAAAAACCCAAAATTTTTAGAAATAGATAGAAAGGTAAGGTCAATTATAGTTTTATTAGCTACAGTTCAATTTAAATTATGTAGTTTTAGTACAATTTTACTCATATTATCTAGATATAGGAGGCATCATGTGTGGCATGATGGCTCTCACTTCCAATTTTAGATCGGGTAGTTGGTACAACTTCCAAATCAAAATCCATGTTTTAGACACTAGTGATTGGAGGTAATCTACATGACACATTTGCCTTCTTTTCTTTCTAGTTTATTGTATTACCCAAGTATTCTCAGTAGTTGTTTGACTTATTCCATATGCAAGTAGTTGGCATCATTTCATAGTCGCTTTCATGTAAGCCTAGTTCTCAATTTCAGAGTAGCTTTCATACAAGCCTAAATCTCCACCTTTTAGAGTGTCCAAGATTGGCCTAGTTATTAGTACACATTCAACTATCCACATCACATTATCAGATTATAAATCATTTATGGGATTTATGAGCCATCTCATATGACATGCATTTATATCGATATCATTTCATAGTTCACACTTAGTGGGCAATGATGGAACCAAAGGACTAGCTAGCCTTTGTATTCTTGAGCCACCTACTCAGAAGGATTGGGCACATAGTCTAAACATCAATTAACACATGCATGATCACATAGCTTCAATACATAGTGGGTGATAATGGAACCAATGGTCCAACCTTTTTATTCTTGAGCCACCTACTTAGAGGGATTGGACACATAGTCCAAACATTGATTAACACACACATAATCACATAGCTTTACTACATAGTGGGCTAACCTTTTTATTCTTGATCCACCCTTAGGGAATTGAGAACTCAGCTCCATTCTTGATATTAATCTCGGTACAACAAATACCCAACATCACTCAACATCACAATAGGTTTTGTATTAGTTGACATACTTGGTGAGGTGTATTCGTTCATTTTTGCTCCTCTCTCTTTTATCCATATTTTGTATGTTCTTATTTTAGACATAGTGTGTCTAGTAAGAATTTATCTACTCCTTGTTTTCTCTTCTAGATTTATGCTTCACACTATGATCTATCTATGCACACTCAACATCACAACATATTCATGGGATTTACCCTTGCAGGTAAGTTTAGGTACATTTTCTATTTTTTCTTTATCCTAGTATTTCACTTTGTTGCGTCACTAGAATGAAGGGGGGGTAAATATAGTCACATAAAATGTCTAAATTAGTTGTTTGAGTGTGTCTTGTGACACCCCATCCATAGGTATTTTTATATGCTCTTGTGACCTTTATAGACACCTTATTGCTCATTACCAGTCATTTGGAACCTTCTAAACCCTGATTCCACCTCAACTAGATAATATTCATCATGTCAATCTTGTTTCCATAGGTCCTGATCTTGTAGGATAGGAGTAACCCATTTAGACTGAGCATTAGGCACCAAAATTTCCCATTTTTGGTGCTCTTATCCATTTACATGTTGAGTCCCAATAGTCATTTTCATCTAATCCTTATCCTTAATTAGGTTAGCCTAACACGAATACATCTGACCCATGACATATTTTTTCTATAAAATCCCACTCAAAGCTCATTTACAAAGGAGAGGTGATAAACCTTAAAAATCAAGCAAAAATACAAACAAAGCACTAAGGAAAACATCCCTATTCTCTACATACAATCACCCAACACAACTACACACTCAAATCCTCATACCAATCTATAGCCACCTCAAACACTATTAATTTGGCATTTTATATCCACATCACACTATTACACAAAGCACATGAGGTGGGAGAACTAAATATGGCTTGATACCTCTTCTAAGTATTGGTACGTAGGCAACGTGCCTACACAAGGGGTGTGGATTGCATGTTCAGTACATCTTACACACTAACCTCCCCCTCTTTCTCAAGTGACTCAAATATCATTTTATCAATCATGATGGAGGATTAGGGTTTGAAGACAAAATCAACTCTACAATAAGCTCTATTGATAATCAATTCTCAAATTTTCATAGACACAATCATATAGGCATAACACAATTACCTAAAAAGTTTTAGGTCTCTGTGACCAGTTTGAATAATAGTGGTAGGAATGGACAATAATGTCAAACACCAAAGTGTCCACTTTTTGGTGCTCCTATCCTTTCACTAAATGAAATCCACATTTAGGTTTATGACACCTTCCCAATCCTGCACAACTATTTTCAACCTCTGTATTAGCTATCTCAATCTATTTTTTAGCTAAATTATATTTCTTCATATTTATTATTTTTTTATAAAAGTGAAAAAGACAAACCATTGCACAAATCAAGACTATAATTATTACTATATTATTTACTAATTTATTAGTCTAAACCCTTAACTAAAATAAGAATAAAACTCTATTATTCCCAAATAATTTAAATGAGTGGTAAAGACATAATTACACCCTTAGGAGTGCAAAACATACATTGAGATACTTTTATAATACTTATAACAAACCAATGACAACCATCCCAAATTTATCTATAAAAGATAATTAAAATATTTCTTAAACCCCATCGAGATTTCACATTCATAAAAATAACGCAAAAAGATTCTAAAAGAAATACTTAATGTGAAATTCCTATTTTATGACAATTTAGTAGTGATTATGAAAATACTTTGAAAGTAAATATATAGAGACAGATGAATCATACACAAAGCTATAACTTATTAAGAAATTCTTACATAAAGTCTACAAAATCTCTTTATTCTAATCTTTATTGAGTCAAAAATACATTCTCATCCTTCAAAAGTTTTAATAGAGTTTCACTACCAAAAAGTCCCTTTTAATGAGTTTTACACTCATATTTATAACATGGGGAGATGGTTAAGATGTGTAACCACCTTTTTTTGTGTTTTAGAAGTTGAAAAAATGAGTTTACAAAAAATCACTACTTAAGTGATGTAAAAGTGCGTTGGTGCAATTGTACTATGTGCAAAAGGGAAATTATAAATTACTAAAGTTGGCATGGTGTATTTGCATGACTTACATTTATGAGTTTGCACTAACAAAATTTTGCAACTAGAAATTGTAAAACAAGAGTTAAAATTTACATGAAATGACTAGAAGCATTTGTTAGAGCCTATATTTACATGGATGTCCATATTCTATTCCATAGCTCTAATTTTAGCATAGGCTGGGAGTATGCTAGCAAAGTTTAAGTGATCGAGTTGGACACCTGTTCTTTGTATTTGATGAAATAGTTCCAAAATCTGGTGAGGTCACCCATGTTATCTACAATATATAATCATCACATTCTATGAGAACTTGTCTTATTGTGTCATTTCATCAAACACTTCACGAGCATTTACAAAACCACCACACTTGATATACATGTTGATAATCTTGTTTTGAACATGAAGCTTTAGGGAAGAATAAGTCTCACTTACACAGATTAGGGAATTAATCACAGTAGTTGCATAAGAGTGGAGAGAAAAAATTATAGATTACGCAGTCCAGAAAGTTGAAAGCTCATTTGCATGGCTTTTGGAATGTAATTTGTATTTGCATGACTTGGGGAAGCATGATTTACATTTGCATGACTTGTGAAAATAGAATTTAGAATTGCATAAAAAGGAAAATCTCAAAAATATTTTGAAATTTACATGATGTTTTAAATCAATTTTGTAATTTACACGAAAACCTAAAACAAAATTTTAATTTACATGAAAACCCAAAACAAATTTACAAATTGCATAGAAGAGGAAAAAGATTTTACAAATTTCAGAGAAGTTGAAAAAGATTTTATAAATTATACGAAAGCTAAAAAAGTTTTTGCAAATTGCACGGGAGCTGAAAAAGTTTTTGTAAATTTCACGAAAGCTAAATTTTTTTTGCAAATTGCACAGTCATTAAAAACATTTTTTCAAATTGCACGAGAACTAAAAATATTTTTACAAATTGCACAGAAGTGGAATTTTTTTTGAAAATTGCATGAAAGCTGAAAAAAATTCTAAATTGTATTGGAACTAAAAAAGTTTTTGAAAATTGCATGGAGACCAAAAACAAATTTATAATTTTCACATAAAAAAAAAATTGATTTCACAATTTGCACAACATTTGAAAAAGCAATGTGTGTTTGCACAACTTATGAAAAGGTAAATAGTTTTTGTAAATTACGAGAAATGATAATGACTTTTTGCATGAGAGGCAAAAATGCATTTTTAAATAATTTGGGGTAAAAAGTAATTTGGCCATAAATTTTTAATTAATTAATTAATTTTTTTGTATTTTTTATTTATTTGTTGGTTTAATGCTCAGTTCAAATTTTTTATCCATTTATTAAAAATTGAATTTCCACTAATTTTTATTTGTTTTTAAAATTCATGACAACAACTGGATTTGTCTGGGATTTTAAACTGCAAGGAATGAAAAGAACTTAGCTTCTCTGGTTTCATAGGCTGACATTTTATCCATTGAGTTATGGAGTCTTCATCAACAACTTTGATAGATTTGAAAAAAATCTCAGATCTTTAATAAAAAGGGATGGGTCCTCAAGCCATCGAAGAGTTATCACATGTCAAAAGATAGTGTATGTGAGGGTTGGCTACTCAGCCTAACATGTGCTTTCACATATCTAAAATAATTGTGTATGCGAGGGTATTTTAGTTATGTATTTTTACATAAACTAAAATGTGAAGAGATACATATATTTGAACATTGTGGCTTGCCTTACAATATATTACAAATTTATTCTTCAACACTACAAAATTATTCTCTGACTTTGCAATGTAAACATTTTAAAGTTTTGAAAAATAAGCAGATCTCAATATGTGACTCAAGCCTTGTCAATTGGGTTACGAAGTTGACATCTTATTCTATAAAAAAATTACCATTCCTATTTTGAAAATTTTTATATCTCACATTTACATATCTTAATCTGACCAATTGATAGCCAGTTTGCCCATATCAATCGTATGAGAAATGAATACACACTGCCATGCTAGATCACTTGTTCTAAAAATTTACATATTTATCACATGTTCACAAGAAGTGATCCATGAAAAAATTATCTAATCTATCACTCTTACAAATCATGTGATTGCCCATGATATTTCTCAGATAGATTTCATAGCTATAAATATGTACAAGTATAAAGACCAAAATGCAGACAAGGAGGAACAACAGATAGACTATTGCATTTATTGAAAAACAACACACATACACCAAAAAAAATGGTAAAATGAAACAAGACAAATTTGGGAAAGTAAAACTATTTATAGGGAGTCAATGAAAATGAAAAGATTATACAAAACCATTCATCGACTAGGAGAAGTATTTGACATTTCAAAACAATGAATTTTACTTATGAATTTCAAACACATTTAGCAACAATGACCAAGTAGGTGGGAAGATGAACTTACAGTTATCATTCACCTAAGGATGATAATGAATAGGGTTTTTTTAGCAGTGAATATTCATTAATTCATGAATATTCTATTTTTAAGATTTTGATTTTGGCAATTTTTTAGGGTTAGCAGATGGACCAGATCACCAAAATTTAAGATATTTTTTATTTGGGGGGTCGGTTCACCAACCCTTTACAATGATATACAATATTACACTTAAATTCACTAGATATATATAGTATATCCCTTGAGGTCTTGACCTATACCAACTAAAAAAATAGGTAAAACTGTAAATAAAGGAGTACAAAAGAGAACAATAGCAATGAATGAAAAAATGAATGATAACACCAAACAACAAGCCTAACTGTTTCATCAAACATTAGAGTTGAACACCTGAGATGAATGATATAGACAAACAACACAACCTAATGACATAGTTAAGTGACACAGCTGAATGACCTAGCCAAACAACCCAACTGAATGACAGCCAAAAAAACATAACCGAATGACCTAGCTGAATAACCTAGTCGAACAACCTAGCCAAACAATATACCCAAATGATAGATCCAAATAGCAATGTCAAATGGTTGTGTTGGATGGTAGAGATGAATAAAAAATCCAAAATCTAATGATGAAGGGAAAATTGGATGACAAAGCTAAATAGTAAAACCAAAAGGTAGTTCTGGGTGAGGAAATTGGTGAACCATAGGTGAAACCCTTCTATCAGATAGTATTACCAAATGAGAGTATCGAATGACATAGCCAAAAATCATAGGCCATCATGGCATCTAGTGGGAATGGTAAAAAGATAGGCCAATCATCAAGGAAATCATGCATATTATCTTATTTTAAAGACCCAACCAAAAAGACCACACAATCACAATGCACTCAAAATCCAAGTATTTATTATTTTTTAGTTTATCATAAATTTGACTTTAACTTTTTAATAATATTAAAATAATTTTACATGCATAAATCCCCACTATTATCTTATAATATAGAATCAACTAGAATAACATATCACCCCCTAAAGATTTTTTTGATGATGACATGCCACCACTCAAAGACACTCCTCTGGTTTTTGATAAAATTGATAATGACACTAAATTGGTAGAAGAGATTGGACCATCTCACCAAACATAAATTTCAGCTAAAACCTCCACTCAAAAATATTCCCAAAGGAAGAGAAGTAGATGGAGAATTGGAAGGTCCTTTAAGGTTGATTGGGCGATAAAATTTTCCTTCATAGAACCTGTAGAGCCTAAAAATGCTGATGATACTCCAAAAGAATGTAAATGTACAATATGTAGATGGGAATTAGGAAAAGAACATAAAATGCAATTAAAATTGAACACAATTGAAAAACATTATGGAAAAGAATATGAGATAATGAAGTACCCAGATGGAGTGATAACAAGAACACACAGGTGGAAAATTGTAGATTAATGCATGCATATAAGATATGTACAAGAGCATGAAAATGATAAGAAATGTCGAAAACATCTTGTGGAGAAAGGTGGAACAATTGAAGCAAATTTTGTAAAAGTCAAGCAGTCCCATCTGAAGGTGAAATATATGCAGTTCTCTACCATATACCATATTCTAAAAAAAGGTAGACCTATTTTTGATTTTTTATATTATAAAATTTTATTTCAACATAATGGATTTCTGAATATTCTACAATCACATTAATTAGATAGCAGTACCTCGGAAATGAAAAAATGTCTAGCAATGGTCGAGATTGAATATTTGAAAGAAAGTGTTCATAAATCACTATTTATCTCACTATCCATCGATGAGGTCACAATAATTGACAACACGGCCTAGGTTTGCATTCATGTGTATACTTTTGAGAACTATTCAAGGCAACCTCATCTACTAGAAGTTCATAAAATGGTATAAAATTGCAATGTAGAAAATATTCACAAATTGGTTGTATTGAATTTAAAAGATAAAGTTGGAATGAATGATTATGTAATAGCTACAAAGCTAATGTGTGTTGGGGATGATGGTGCATCAGTTATGTAAGGGCATATAAATGGTGTGTGTGTTTGACTACAAACAATAGTTTCCCCATTTATGATTCCAATGCACTACATGGCTCATAGGATGATTCTTGCATAAAAAATGGTTAGAAAATTTGTTAATGTGGCTAAAGTGGAGGAGAGTTCATTCATGACCTACATGTTTATATGTCAAGTAGTCCAAAAAGAATTTTAGAGTTCCAAAAATTTACAATAGGATTAACTAATGGTAAGAAATTATTGAAAGATGTTGATACAAGGTACATTTCTATGTATGAACGTGCTTGTCAATCTTTTTCAAGAATATCCATCATTAGTGGGTTTCATGTATAAATATCATAGATAAATTGACAAGGCAAAAGATTTGTTGTACCATTTAATAGTTTGGAAACATTGTTGACTTTATGTGGAATTCTTCCAATGCTGAAGGAAATGAATTGTTTAATCAAACATGCTTAGGAGAGGTCCATGTATATTGTGGACTTTATACGGCTGAGAAAATGAGTATGCCAATCTCTTGACATAGTATACACTTTGAATGAAATGTTTCAAGGCCTTGTTTTTAGTAGTCAGAAATGTTTGACCAATTTACAGAACCCGGACATTTATTTGAAGTTGAATATCAATGATCATTTTTTTGTCATTGTTAATGGAAAGGAGATTCTAATGCACACTTTCTATAAAAGACATGATCTTGTAGGGTTTGAATCTGAAGAGTTGTCCATAACATGTATTTTGTATGACACTGCTCTATCTGAAACCTGAGTGAAACTAAGTAGTTTTTCCCAAAACTTATCTATAGATATTAGAGATCATTTTCAAAGAGATGATTTGTTGGAGGTGATGGTAGTTGTCAATCCCATTTTTTGAAACAATAATAATAATCAAAAGATGGTTAGCAGTTTATTTCAAAAATACATGTGCTGTCTTATAATGCATTTCTATAGATCTATAAAATTGAATGGAGTAGAAATTATAAGTATTTTGGGAAAGGATTTACTAACATCCCAGTCAACCCATTTTGGTATTATAATGTTTAAAAAATATCATCTTCTATGTGAACCGATAGAGAATGGGGCAATTACAAGACTATGGAAAAAAATTTATCCTAGTGGTATACTACAAAAAAGTCTAAGTGAATATTTTTGATTATATGAGCTCTGTCAAACAATGATTGTGGGCTCAATTGAAGATGAAAGAGTATTCAATGCATTATCATTCATAAAGTCAAAAATTTGAAACAGATTGGATAGAAATTTAGAAACCTGTTTGAGATTATATGTTTCTCGTTATGTAGTGGATATGTTTCCATATGAAAGAGCTATGTCAACATGGGGTTCTCTAACTGAAAGAAGAGGCATCAATAATACAAAGATAAATAAAGAGGATGTAAATAATGACACTGAATATGGCACTAACATGGTGGATGTAAATTTCACTATCGATGATCAAGTTTATGGAGAATTCTTTCAACTACCATATTTTTAAAAATAGAGTTTTTGAATTTCAATTTCACATGTTTATCAAAAGATACAATAATTATTATACATTTTTTGAAATTCATTTCCTTTTTTATGACTAAGTTCTAAATGTAAAAGATTGATATATTGTCATTGTGTTAGGGGAAAATATAGGTTAATATGGTTCTTTATGTCATTGATACATATTTTTTAAAGATATTTTTTTTCTTACATCAGAACAAGTTCTGTGATAAGGGAAAATGAGCCCATATTTTTACACCTAGTGCATAGTGTGTTTAGATAAAGCTATAATGTCAAACAATGATGCATTATTATCTTGTCTATCTTATTTGACGTTATCACAATAGATAGTGGATCTTTATTTTCTAAATCATTTCTGTCTTCATGTTCTTACAGTCGACTGAAATATAACACAGACTTAAATAAATATATTTTCAAGTACAAGTTTATAACCCTGGCCATAACTTATATTTTTACCAATTTATGACTTCTATAAAGTATGTAGATTTTTTCATACTTGTATGATCTATTATTTAACTTCTTATATAATTTCAATACCTTACAGTTCACATTAGAGTTAATGAACATTTTGGTGAACCTACATTTTAATTTGAACACTACTTGTTCCTTTTTCATTTTTGGCTTAGTGTTTCAATTTAATTCTATAAATTCATGTAATTGAATGAACATAGTCCTAAACCTTGGATATTTTATGTAATAATGAAATCACTCTTCATGATATATATATATATATATATATATATATATATATATATATATATATATATATATATATATATATATATGCCCTATATAGGTACTAGATAGGGAATATATAGTACCTCCCTATAGGGTAGTGTATGCTATCTTTTCCTATGGAGTAGATAGCTTATATTTAAAAAGTTGTCCAAATGTTTAGAGTCCTTAAAATTGATTCTTTTTAGAATAAAGTGATCAAATAAAATATAACCTTTTCATAGATTTGTAAAGACCTTACCTCTTATTTATACTAATTTTTATATGAATAAAATTAAGTTCATGAGTCCTTATCTATCTACACATCCTCGTAACATTAAACAATCCATTAACCTATTCTATAGTTCATGATCACAATCAATTATGCATATTTTTAACTTTGATGAATCGTCATTATTACTGACTGTCACAATACTATCTTCAACACAAACCTCTATCAAATATGAATGTTTTTTTCTAATGGCCTCCAACGCATCTAAAATCATGATTTATTCAAGAAATAATCTAAATATAAAAAAAAAAAGATATCTTCCATAGAAAATAACTCATTTTTTTATCATAACATGCAATAATTATTATACATTTTCTAAAATGCATTTATGTGTTTCTTGCTAAGTGATGACTGCACAAGATTAATATATTATCATTATGTTAGGTGGAACACTTTATAAACGAATATGTTGACATTAATCCATTTATATTGAGATGTGAGTTTCACAATGCATCTAAAATATCAAAAGGGGCTTAACACCATTCAAGTTCATAACATCATAAAATTAAAATTAAAATTGCAATCTATGTGGCTCATCTAGTAATTAAAACTCAATAAATTGATCACCGCATATATAAACTTAAAATTGTCATTCATAATTTATATTTTAAAAGAAAACATTGTTTTCAAATATATAAAAGTTTAAAACATATTCTCAATTACTCAGCTAGTTTCTCAACCACTTTTTCATCTTCTTTTTCAACCACTTTCTCAATCACAATATCCTCGGTAGCACTGTTGTCCTTCAATATCCCTATCTTTTTAACATCCATAGTTGTAACATTAAGACGTTCAAGATTTACCCTATCCTCTTTTCTAGCATCTCCTATAGAAAGTAGACTTGGATCAGCAACTATCTTATGCTTAAATAAGGCATCAAGATCTCGTCATTGCTCCTTAATGATTTTTTGTAGTGTGTTTTTCTATTTATTCAACATAATAAGATTCTCCCTTAATTGAATGGCAAATTGGAAACTTTTTCATGCATTTTTTAAATGCACATTGAGGACCTTGGCTTATTTTTTCCAGTTCTCATATTTTGCCTGCATTTTAAAATGTAATGTAATTAGATGTGAACAAAAAATAAGAATGACATGAAATTTGATTAAAATGAATATACATTACCAAATCTTTTTCCTTCTCTGCATTCTCAATCACAATAAGGTTGATGTCTTTCATCCATTTATTAAAACATGGTTGGGCTTCTACATTCAAATTCTCCAACCTATTAAGCATGATAGTCAACACATTATCATTGTAAGTATTAACAACAGTAATTGACCTAGATTTAGCTTTGGCAAACAAAACATCAATCTTTATGGGATAATGCACCAATGCAAACAAATTTTCTTTCTCAGAGTGGCTGTGATAATGGTCATTTATTTATTTTATCAGGACCTTCACCTGAATCTCACACACACATAAATTTTTCAATTCATCAATTACTTTGTCCTAAAGGCTAACATTAATACTATCTTCTACCAAATTATTCAATGGAAAATATATACGGGCATCATTAGACTTTACAACATTCTCTATTGGGGTGGGACTATCCGATGAAGTGCTTGAAGGTGCTTGTTGAGTAGTTGCATGAATATGTGTTGCTTCTCCTTGGATGAAATCATGTGGATTGAAAGTAGTTCCAACATCAGCGGTACTACCGAACCATAAATATTCATCATCAAGATTAGTTTTCAGAAAAGAATTCAATCCCTGCACACTCGATAAACCTCTAATAGAGAAAGAGGGGAATTAAGACCCTGATATTTGTATTGTTGCTTTTTGTTGTGGCAATGTTAATGGAAGATCCTTTCCCCTTCCACAAAATGCATTCAGGGGTAGAGGTGGTGGCATAATCTTCCTCACAAATAGAGGATGGCCTAAAAAATGTAGTTTATTTTAAAAAATAAATAAATTAAGAAAATAAAGCTATATTTAAAATTGAGATTAAAAGTTTAGTACTTATATTTGGAGATAGTATATCCTCGAATGTATGTGGTGTATTATGAGTGACAACTATAGGGGTATTTTGAACTAGTACATTACACAAACATTCAATCTAAAAAACAATAATGAAAATCCTATATATATATATATATATAGACACACACACACACACACACACACACACACAATGTAAAATACCTTCCACAGAGGGTCGAGAAGGCACAATAGATGTTAATGGTTGTTGTTGTCGTGGTTGTTCCACCATCTAAATTACTCTAGAGTCAATTGTAAGAATAAAACAAATAACTTAAAAATTCATTTGAGTTTGGAAAATCAAAATCTCATTTGAAAATTTTAAATAAAAAACCTACACATGGAGAGGACACTAAAGAAACACATGGATATTTCGCAAGTCGATAAGATTGCATGGATGATTCTGCAAACTCTAAATCTATAGATTCTTTAACTGTAGTTGTAGTTGCATGTTGTCCTTTTGAGGTAGATTTTTTTTTGAGACATGCATTCTTTCCTATCAGTTGTAATAAACAAAGATCAAATAGTTATTGACATTTATCTTGGTAACCATTTAACAAATAAATCAATATTAAACCCTATAATCTAGATCAACCAATGAATAAATAAACTAACCTCCTGCTCATCCATAGATAAAAAGTTTATCATCATTTTTGGATCTAGCATAGTTAGACCCTATATTTTTTGGAGGTCAAAGAAGGCCTCATAGTACAATGCTAGAATAAAATTAGAAAAATAAATAGTGGAACTAGGATTGGTAGTAGCAAAATTTAATTCAATCCTTATTTTAGAGGAAGTAAAAGAGCACCGATCAAACTTATATTTGAAAATAGTATGAACAATGTAAAATAGTGCCCAATATGGAATATCTATAGTTCTTCCCTACAATACTATTATGGATTGGAAAAATTGAACCATTGTTTTTAAAAAAGGGTGATTAACATCTTTGACATAGATGCCCCTCTTCTGACTATCTGAAATAAAAGACAAAAAGAGGATTTTGGATTGTAAAATTTGAATCTTGAATTTTGAATATACAAACAAATTTATAAGCACATACTAATTTGGACAATGTATAAATCAAAATTTTTGGCTAAGAAATTTATGTCTTTATCTGAGAGTATTGATTTGAAACTCATAGGGGTTACATTGTGAAATGAAAGACTTGTGAGATTGTGAATATCTTATGGCAAAGTACCAAATGAAATCATTCTTCAATTCAATTGTAGGGTGAAGATATTCTCATTTATATCATATGAATACATGAGAATTTTTAAAATCCTAGTGTCAAGGTTGTATTACAACATGTAGAGGAGGCCACTAAAGTTGCATTCTTGAACCCAATCATTGTATGCATCTAGTTATTGTACAAGATTTAAAATGTCTAGGCAAAGTAGGTTTTTGAAAATGGATTTTATTTTCATGGTTGAAAAATGATTTTTTCTCTATGGAGATGAGAAATAAGTTTTGTAAAGTTTTAATAATGAGGGAAAAGGTGAGTATTTATAGATTAGGGGAGGTAATCAGGCAACCAAATAGAAGATTAGACACACAGGTCACCCATTAGTGTGTTAGATGGTCAAACCATCTGACACCACCACCTGACAAAATCATTTAACCTAGTTATACAACTCAACCACTTAGCTCAATTATTTGGCTCAACCATTTGGCCCAATCATTTTGCTCAGTCACTCATCTCAACCATCTGGCTTGGCTATTGAGCTCAATCATTTAGCTCAATCGTTCAATTTATTCTTTCAATTCAGACATTTGGTTTAACCATTTGATTGAACTAAATATTTTAAACATTCACCATTGCCCTCAGAAGATTTTCCATGCCAATGAATCAAATTTTCTTAGATTCACCAAATATTTCTAATAGGTTTTCTAGTAGGGGCTCTTAAAATGAACCCTAATTATGAATGAATAAATCAACAATGTTTTCCTATTTTGAAATGAAATAATTATGAATTATCTAATATTCTATGAGCATTTTTTATCAATACCAAACTTTTTCAATGTCCTCTTGGATGACTTCAAATGCATCTATAAAAAATACATCTAAATTGGAAAGAAGTGTGTCGCATATCTACCATGGAACCACATTATGATTATCTTGCAGAATGAATGAAGTATTGATATTCTTTTTTGAATCATTTCCCATGGTAAAAATGAATTCATCACTAAATGAGTCATCATCATCAATTTCATCAATTTCATTTATCTTTATAGTTTCCATTTCTCTTTTAATAATTATTGAACACCTCATTTTATTTTGCATTGACATCTTATTTGACCTCAACCTTGTCATGGTTATGATTTTCAATTTTTTCAAGCTTGACTGCTTTGGATTCATATCCTATAGATAATTCTTCTATGATAAACCTCAATAATGAAAACTTAAGGAATCTTCATCTTTGACTAATGAGTCATTCATTTTGATATAGAAGGGATCATCTACTTTACTAAAAACTAGTTCCATAATATCCTCTCTTTTAGAAAGTATAACATCACACTCGACATTATTACTCCAACCTATTTTTGGTTTTATCGATTATTTTTTAGACAACCCATTTTCTCCTAGGACTATGGGGTTTAAGTAATTTGGAAAAATAAGAAAATATTTTTCCTTTTTGCCAAGGGGGAAGCAAAACTATTCATCTCTTCTCTAATCAATCATTTATTCTTCTAATTGTTCACCTTCTTCCATGATTGTGAAACTAAAACGATCATAGTGACAAGTATCATTTTCTCTTTTTATCTATTAGAGTTCTGACATGTTTGATTAAGAACTTTCCTTTAAATTCTCTTTTTTTGAATATTACAGACTCTTGATTGTATCAGGTTTCACTATTTCCTCATCATTATTTGTAATAGTTATAGAAACATCTTTCTTTAACATTCCAAACATGATCAAATCATCTTCAATCTCAATGGCATCTTGTTATGCAACCACCAAGTCATTTACCTTTTACCTCATCATGATGAACTTGATCTATGGGTGAAGAGAACCAATGAAAATGCAGAGTTGATTGTTAAGACCTGGTTGATATTCTTGAGGGATCAATTTTAACAATTTGTTAAAACATGTTATGAACTCTCTTATTTTCTCATCACCTCACTTTTAAATTTGGAAGAAGTCTGACCAAAGTGCACATATGTTTACAATTGATTTTAATATATCTAGGAACCTGTTCTTCAAAGAAATGCAATCCATAACACATCCATCTTATAAGTATTAAAACCACTTGATAGTAAGTTCAATGAAAGTTTCAATGAAAAGTCTCACATCAACATCCTCATACATAATTCCCATAATGCTACAAGACATTATGAAGGCTTGGATATGTTTATTTGCATCTTGACCATTTTCTCCAAATAAATTTGGGAATATCTTCCTTGAACCTAATGGGAACTCATTATATTGGGCCAAAGCCAATGACCCAAAATGTTTTCCCCATGGAACACAAGGAACATTGGGTTTGGGGTGAACCAACACCATTTCTGCAATCAAGAAGGTGTAGGCAATAGGTACTTTTTCTCAACGGAGTCACTAACCTCCATTCCAAAGGAGTTTCTTTGAAATTTCTAAAAATCATGTGCATAAAACACCTCAATCCCCAGTAGAGTCACCATAAATTGTTGGCTTAAACATCTGTCAAGGGGATAAATTGGTGACTTTGAGTTAGTAGTGTGAGAACTGAGTTCTTACATAAGTTAGCAATGTAGGACAAAGTCCCTCTCCTATTAGCAGGCAGAGCTACCTTTATTGAAATCCAAAAAGGAAAAAGTAAGGGAAAAGTTATTCACAACTATTTATAGCAAAAATATTTTTTATTGGGGTTTCATACTTTTAACTTGAAAGTACATAAAGGAGATATAAAATAAATGAGGGAAAAGAAGGGAGTAATAGAAAAAGGGAAGAATAGAGAAAAGAAAGGAAAAAGGGAAAAAATGTTATTATAGTCAATTAAACACATAAACTACCATGATAACCCTGGGAAAAATGAAAGACAACTCTAGATAGCTAAATGCAAAAACATACCAAAATAGTCCAAGAAGGGGAAAACACTGTGTGCATGGAAATCTCTCTCATTCAATAGGTGGTAAAGACATAATTACACCCTTAAGAGTGCAAAACATACACTAAGATAATTTTCTAATACTGATAATAAACCAAAGACAACCATCCCATATTTACCTATAAATGACAAATAAAATATTACTTAAAGCCCACCAAGATTTCACATTCATAGAAACAACACAAAAAGATTCTTAACAAAATATTTAATATGAAATTCCCAATTTATGATAATTTGGTAGTGATTATGAAAATAATTTGAAAATAAAGATACAGAGACAGATTAATCATACACAAATTTATAACTCATGAAGAAATCATGAACATAAAGTTTGGAAAATCTCCCTATTCTAATATTTATTGAGTCAAAAATATAATCTCATCCTTCCAAAGTTTTTGTAGAGTTTCACTGCTAAGAAAGTCCCTTTTTAATGATCTTACAATCATATTTATAGTGTGGAGAGGTGTTTATGGTGCATAACCACCTTTTCTATATTTTAGAAGTTTCAAAAATGAGTTTACAAAACTAAACCACTTAAATGATGTAAAAGTGCATTGGTGTAATTGCACCACGTGCAAAAGTGAAATTATAATTTACATAAGTTGTCACAGTGCATTTGCATGACTTAAATTTGTGAGTTTATACTTACAAAATTTTGCAACTATAAATTGTAAAACAAGATTTAACATTTACATGAAAAGACTAGAGGCATTTGTTGGAGCATATATTTACATGGATGTAAATATTCTATTCTAAAACTCTCATATTAGCACAAGCTAGGAGTACGTTGGCAAAGGTGAAGTGATCATGTCTGACACCTATTCATTACATTTGATGAAATAGTGTCAAAACTTGGTGAGGTCACCCATGTCTTTTGTAATATGAAATCATCAGATTCCATGAGAAGTTTTGTTCTGTCATTTCATCAAACACTTACCGAGCATCTACAAAACCACCACACTTGATATAGATGTTGATAATCTTGTTTTGAGCATGAAGCTTTAGGGAAGAATAAGTTTCACTTGCACAACTTGGGGAAATAATCACATTAGTTACATGAGAGTGGAGAGAGAAAATTCTAAATTACTTAGCTAGGAAAATGGAAAGATTATTTTCACAGCTTTTAAAAACTTAATTTACGTTTGCATGACTTGGAGAAGCATGACTTGCATTTACATGAATTTTGAAAGTAGAATTTAGAATTGCACGAAAAGGAAAAAATCAAAAATATTTTATAATTTACATGAATTTTTAAATCAAATTTTCAATTTGCACAAAAACCCAAAACAAATTTGTAAATTGCACAGAAGAGGGAAAAGATTATACAAATTGCACAGAAGTTGAAAAAGATTTTGTAAATTGCATGGAAGCTAATTTCTTTTACAAATTGAACCAGAGCTAAAAAAAGTTTTTGTAAATTGCATAGAAGCTAAATAAATTTTTACAAATTGCATGGAATCTAAAAACGTTTTTACAAATTTCATGAATAAAAATGTTTTTACAAATTGCACAAAAACTTAAAAAGCTTTTGCAAATTACACGAAAGATGAAAAAGTTTTTGCAAATTGCATAGGAACTAAAAATGTTTTTTCAAATTGCACGGAGACCAAAAACAAATTTATAATTTACACAAAAACAAAATTGATTTCACAATTTTCACAACTTTTAGAAAAGTAATGTGTGTTTGCACAACTTATGAAAAGTTAAATAGTTTTTATAAATTATGGGAAATGATAATGGATTTATGCATGGGAGGCTCAAATGCATTTTTAAACAATTCAGGGTAAAAATCAACTTGGCCATAAATTTTTAATTAATTAATTTAAATTTTTGGCAGTTTTGTGCTTAGTTCAATTTTTTCTATCTATTTAAAAAAAATGAATTTCCATCAATTTTTACCCATTTTCAAAAACCATGACAATAGAGTGCTCACTATCAAAGGATAGATTTAGTGTTTGTCTAATTTCCACAAAATATTTCATGTGTAGATTCAACTATTGAATGTACATTACCCCTATGACATACAAATCTATTTCCCTTTTCTATATTTGTACAACAAAAATTACTAATTATTGAATTTCTCTATGTCACTTTATTTTAGCATGTTGTATAGGGTTGTGTTCTTTCTCTATTAAATTTGTAAGTAGAATCAATTGATTTTATATTATTTGTCTTCTTGACCTACTTTGCCAGAAAAAACTTACAAAAGAGAATGTGAAGAATTAGTTGGGTTGGGATATCTCAAGGGAGTTGGAGATACATAACCCACATTATTCAATCAAACCCGATGTAGTTCTTGTGCAACATGAATGGAAAGTTTGAGTGAGGGTTTCAACATCCTCTTGTTAGGTGGGGATGCAACTACATGCACATTCAGGTATCCTTATTTTTTACCAGATGAAAATTAAATCTATGATGTAAGTTCTTGGGCTGTGATCAAATAATTAGAATACTACTAAACTTGATTATCCTTATGATTAGCAATTTTAAATTCCTTTATACTTCTTATTAAAATTCCTATAAAAGATTTATATATATATAGACTTATCAAGTTTGAATTAAATATATACTGATGCATAAGTTGATAGTTACAAAGAAAATTATTGATAGAAGGTCCCATGAAAATACATGATATATTTTATAAGTTGTTAGATCTACTTAGGGAAAATTTTATTAGACCATTGAATCTATTTCAAAGGAATAAATACAAAATAATAAAGGCAAAACATATAAAATAGGCTTACATGAACAAAATAAACAAAACATAAAAGGAAAAAAATAGAATAGAAGACTACAAGATCACATAGAGAAGAAAGATAAAGACCAAAACATACATACATGCACCAAAAAAACCTAATTCGAACCAATAACCCTATATACAAAACAATATTAAAAGCATTACAAAAACAAGTGGTGCTTTAAAATTAGTTATCAACATAATTATTGTGGATATAAAGGAATGCCACTCGTGCATAACTGTAATTAAACATTTATTATTGAATTCAATTGATTTATCTTTGAGCATATGCATTTAACCTTTATTTATGTTTTATTTTATGAAAAGATAGAGATAAAGGGGTTTAATCCTTATATTTATTTTAAATAAATATTATTACTTCATAAAAACATTTGTGAATGAACCAAAGGGATTAACCCTTGCGATAAAATTACTTCAAAAATAAAGTGGAATCACAACAATAGATCACAATATGACAAATAAATTAGAATATATGAATAAATGATGATCCAATTTGAGGGAGAAACTTCCACAACAATATAATAATAAATTAATTCATAATATGAAGATGAAATACTAACCACAAACTCCTATATATACCATAACTATGATATGGAAACACCCTAGGCCAACCCTACCATTAATATTAAGATAAATAGATGATCATATGACTTAATTAAAAGTTATATTAGTTTCAATATAGATACACATATCCCAATACATGGTATGAGCTAAGGTTGTCGCATGCCGCCTCCCTTTAAATAAGTGGTGTTCTCAATGTTGATTATAATTAGATGTTGTAATATGAATTATTTATCCTCCCATGGCATATCCTCCTTTAGCATGTCCCCCCACTTGATAAAAGGCTTGGTGATCACCCTCATCTTCATCCTCTTGAATAGAGTTCGTAAAATATATTCTAGATCCAAGATGATTCCTCCTACTTCGTTAAGCTTTGATAACCTTATATGGATGGGAATCTTTTAGTCAAATACTAAAATATGAGTAACTATGTGTATGTTTGTTAACTAAGGAACATCCTATTGAAGGTATCCCTTGAATAATTTAATTTGAAGTTGTACCTTCAATGAAGATGTGTTGGATGACAACTGGTAATCATAATGTTCTCTAAATGGATAATTTTTAAAATTAATGTCTCTTTCAAGTGGCCACTGGGTTGGAGTATCCTCAACAACAACTAAATACTTTTCTACCCTTTCCTAAAAATATCATGGTATTTACACCCGAAAATGATTTACTTCCATTAAAAATAATTGTGTTGCATGTCCCACTAATCCATTTTCTAGAATCATTTTAATTTGACGATAGCTTATCATCTACAATGACTATGTATGTACCTATCTCAACTAAAACCTCTTGTCATTTGAATGATAATGCATGAATAATTCTCGTAGGTTCATCTCAATTGTGCCCAAGGTCACGAGTCACTGAACTCCCAATTTAATAGTAATGCCCCCCATGGGAATGGAAAACTTAGGGATTTGAAATAGGTATTCCCCTATAGTGAGTTTAAGGCTATGGTATTTCATTGAATAATTAACAATACCCCCATCTATAACTATGACTTAAAATTTTGGTGTTGGATAAAAAAAATAGGTCAAATGTGAAACCAACTTAACATTGATAAAGTTATGAGTACTCCTTGAATCAGTCAATACAATCATTTGTTGATTTTTCAAGAACCCTAATGGTTCATGGAAATATATAGTTGGTTATAAATCCATAGATTTTAACTCATCAACAACCTCTACGAAAAAAAATCATCCTCTTCTTCATTGATGTCCTCAATATAGATCAATTCATTTTTATCACATTTATGTCTTTGATTATATTTACTATGATAGTTAAAATATAAACATTTACTCTTTTTATTCAATTTTTTTGGGTGTCAATCAGCTTGGTAGAGGAAATCATAGTGTCATCATGGCTTATCATTGCTGCTAATGACTACATGTTTATTAGTAGCCAAGAATTTTTCCTTTGCCTTGCACACCATGATAATTGAATAAAAAATATTAAGAAGATTAAACATGCCTACCTCATGTTGAATGTGGTATTTTAGATTATTAATAAATAAGCCATTCAATTTTTCATCTATAATCATCTCCACACACAAAGATAGGTTTTAAAATTGATAAATATAATCATTGACCAATCCTATTTGCTGCAAATTTTCCTATTAGTTGAAGTAATTCACAATCACACTATTTATATAGTGTGTTTTCAGATCCTTCATAAAAAATGACTAGGTATTACTAAGAATTTTCTTCTTATTTTGAGAATACAACCATCAATAAAAAATGAATTGTTTAGGTTTCAAATATGAGGATGTCATGGTAGCCTTCTGCCCACCTGTGATTTGATGTAAATCAAATACATTCTCCATTTAGTTGATCTAGTTGAATAGATCCTTTCCATGTTGAAATTAAATCTGTCCACCTTTGGTATCAAGTTCTAAGGCTTAAAATTAGTGTTATTCATGAAATGAGGTTTCACAATATTTATAAGAAGATTGGATTGTACCATAGATCTACTATTAGTCAATTGTGAGATTATCATCTTTATGTAAGTTTCAAGAGAGGAAATTTATCCTTTCATGTCATTTTACATATTCTCCATATCTCCTTTTACTTACTTTCACATATTCTCTAATTCAGAATCTATGTTATGCATATTACCATCTAGAACACACATACTCTCCTCTAGTGAATAATAATTCAAATCATAATCCCCAATTGATTTGAAATCTGACTATATCTTCTTTTTATTATGATTTTTCCCTAGTTTAAATGAATTCTTTCCCTAGTCTGTAATTTTTGAGGTTTAACAATGCATAATTTGATTTTCTTCTATCACCAAACAAATTTGAACTTAGATCGACTTCAAAATCAAAATTGTAAAGAACAAACTCGCATTATATTTTTTGATATCTTTTATAAAATGTAAATAAATTATAAAAAATCATTAAAATGTGGTTGATAGAACGAATTTATGAAAACCCCTAAAATTACCATAACTCACTCAAAATGATCACCAAATCTTATTTTTTTAATGCAATGTCTTTCAATGAATCTCCAACTCTAGTGAAAAATTGTAGAAACATTTGTAACAAATTGAAAGGTATAAATGATTCTCCAAATTAGGGTTTTATTCACTTTTTCTAAAATCAAAGTTTTGATGCCATTTTTATTTTTATTTTTTCATAAATAAAGTATAATCATAGCATTAGATCATAATATGATTAAAATAAATTAGAATATATGAATAAATTATGAGCCACTTTGAAGATGATGCCTCCACAACCATACAATAAAAACATAATTTGTAATATGATTATGAAATAGTAACCATTACTTCCTATATACCTTAACTATACTTTGAAAACACCCTAGGCCAACCTTACCATTAATATTAAGTTAAATAGATGATTATATTACTTAATTAAAGGTTATAATAGTAAGTCAACTACATAAATACCAATATATGTTGTAGGCTAAAGGCATATCAACCCCTAGGTTTTAATTTATTAAGCTATAGATGAATTGTTAGAGTTGTTCAAATTTGTCATCATCTTAGTTAAAGTTGTAGCATGTCTCTTTACTTGAAATAGTTGGTGATGTAATATATTTATCAGAAACACTAAAAGGGCTGAAATAGTTCTTGTATATGAGGTTAACATACTATGCAAAATGATTTTTAATTAGTTGACAAATAATCTAGAAAAACATATATTAAGTTGACATAAAAAAACATAATTTAAAAAATTCTTGTTGGAGTTGTGATTTTATTATGGAAACTTGAATGATAAACATGAACCTACTTAAAACTTGAAGGGGAACATAGTTTTAAGACTTGATTTATTCAAAACCTTAAAATAAGATGTATTGATGGTGGTTTAGGTGAATCATGTGTTTTTCCTTCTAATATCATGAACATATGAATTTTTATTAGAATCATAATTTACATACTTTATTTGTTATTAAATTACATATCTTTATTGAAAAATGCACTTTTATTAATGATATCTAAATACCAAAATAATGAGTGGATAAAAAAACTTGTAACATATTCTATACTTTGAGATTATCATACATATTTTTAATAACAAATTTTATTATAAAATATTGTTAAATGCTCAAAGAATTAATGAATGAGGAATTTTTCAATTTTGTTAAGTTTTATGATTATTACATGTGCTTTGATAAAATCCTTCGGTGATATGTTAGTACATATAAATCTTTTATGTTTGCTTAATTTCTTCAAATATGACATAGTCTAAAAAAATAATCAAAATTCCTCCCTATTTGGGAGGGTAAGACAATAAAATTATAAATTAGTAAATTTATTCTTCAAAACATTAGAGACTATCCTGAAGGTGGTGAGTATTCATCACATTATTCTATCTAAAACCAATAGAAAACTCGGTGGCAATTATGTTGAATACATTGATATTAATCCCCACGTTATGAATGATTTTTTTGTAAGAGATCATTGGCATTGTTAACAATTTTATCGATACGATTATCACTCAAGGTTGGTATATATTTCCTTATAGACTAGATGAAGGGACTCGCCATGCATGATGAACAAGGATGTTTAATGGACCAGTCTTGATAGAACATTATCTACCCTTTGTAAAAAAATTATTGGGCAATATCCATAATTAAACCACTTAAGATAAATAAAGATGGCATTACAATTACAATTATAGGAATGCTTCGATTGACCTAAAATTAAGATCAACAGAGGTTAGATTTAGAAACTATTTAATGCAAATTTCTTCATCCCTTCAAGAAGGGACGAGAGAGATTGTTTCTGCGTGTGGAAATCAAGCAAGTCTTTAAAATTGAATTGTGCTCATGATTGATATATTTATTAGGTTATGTTATATTTTTTCAGTTATTGTGTTGAGTTCGATTTTTAATTTACTTGTTATGAGTGGAGTGAGTCATTTTCACACTGCATGGTGGTTATAAAGGTTCTCCTTGCTAAAATTATATCAAAAGGGTTTTGGTAGGTTATCGAGTTGCTTATTCCACCAATTAACAAAAAAAATGGTGCCATCCAAAAATTCAAAATGAAATGAAAAATAAAAATATTGTTGTGACAAATGCCATCGTATAAACATTACACTAGTTATATAAATTTGTCATTATACTCTCATTTTTATAGTTCAAATCCCTTCCAATAATTTAAAAAAAACAAATAAAAACACCCGATTATCCTCTCAATACTAGTTATCATAAATCCCTTTACTTGGATATTGTAATATGGATAAATGGATAATAAATAAATTAAAACAAAAATATTTAATCACTTTTAAACATGTTAAATAATAGGTATAATACATAAATAATGCTTAATTAATTAATTTTAAAACCAAATATAAGTAGACATGTAAATTTATGAGGTATATTTATTTTATTACGAGATCACGGGATAGTCATTAGTATTTGATAGTGTAAATGCATGTCTAGAAATGATAGATACCTGAACCAAAAATTTGATGACGAATAGAGATGCATGTCCAAATTGTTAAGTCCCATTCTTGATAATTTCTAAAGTGTTAATGACACTCTTGACAAATTAAAAAATGTGCAAATTGATTTGACAACTATGTTTTCCTAGTCTTGATCTCCAATAATATAGCTTAGTATTTCATGTTATGACTTTGATCACTTGAAAAACATATTTATTCACCATACCATATATTGGTAGCAATACATGAAAATTTATGGAAAAAACATATGTTTTTGGGCCTCTAATAAACTAGATGATATCCACTATCTTCATATTTTTCAAGTCCCTAGACAAGAACAATATGAAAAAAATAAAGTCATAATGGAATAATTTTAAGAACATGCAAACCCTAATTTTTGATGATGTGTGTCCTTCAATGATTACTCTAATATGAACTTGTGTGCAACAATGATAAATTCTCTAATAATTTATTGATTGTTGGAAAACAACTATCTACTAAGACGGGGGGGGGGGGGGGGGGGGGGGGCAGGTGAATCAGTAGATTGAATAAAATTAGTTCTTTAATACTTTTAATGCAAATTGAAAAGTATATGCAGATATCACACACACACAAATAGACATAACACTTAGTGTACATGGAAAACCCTGTATGGAAAAAAAATAGTGAGAATAGCTACTAGAATCTATTATTCTAATCTAGCCTCATAATCAAAACCTCACTGGTTATAATGTTTAAGGGCACTGACCCTAAGGAAACACCAATCCCCTAATTTAATAACACATACTCTAAGGAAGCACCTACTCTCTAACTAAGCACCAACTCATCTCTTATGATGGAACCTACCTATCAGATATATTATAGATCTACAACTCCAAATTACAAAATTGATTTAAAAATGAATCCAATTCTATATTACAAGCCTATTCTGTAATTGCTCATACTCTGCTCTGCATCTCTCTTCCTCTATGCCTCTCTCCCTCTCAATTTAATTTTATTCCACACTTAGTGTATATTCTAGATGATGTATATATGCATTGGATCTAGGTCTCACATATTCTCTATATTCACCATTATTCATTAACTCATCATGCTTCTCTCTGTTGGAATTAGTTCATCTATCAACAAGTTTCCTGCTTCTTTAATTCATGCACCACTGCCATAATTCTCTATATTTTACTATTTTAGCATATATCAAGCTTGAGCTTTGTTACACATACCCTTTTTCATAATTTGGATTGATGGTAGTAATCTATATCATTCTCTGTGTCATAAAATGTAGCTTATTTGTATGTTTCATCGCTGACCATTGATATGAACATATCTTTAAATATTGACCATTGATCTTAATTTTCATGCCATGATCTGATGATCCTCGTTCAATTGTCCCAACTTCAAAATGCAATCTCATGATCTCTATTACATCTGTGCAAGCTTCTTAACTTTAACGCTTCAACTTTGAAACACATCCGTTGATATGAATCTAAAAAGATCACACAATATGTTAGATATTTACGAGATTTCAAACTTTATATCTTTAACTTTAAGTTGTAATCATTGATCTTTGTCTCAGTCTCTCAAGATTAGGACACTTGGCACTCTTGTATGCCTTTTGAGTAATGTACTGTTAGTCCCTACACTTGTGACACTTGGCACTCTCACATGCCTTTTGTACATTATCAGTCCCTACACTTGTGATACTTGACACCCTCGCATGCCTTCTACACATTTCTATCAGTGCCCATGCTTGTGACACTTGGCATTCTCATGTTGATCATTGACTATTTGACTTTGAAGCACACTCTAGATCTACTGATCAAGCTCCATGATCATAACATATGTAATTAATGCATTCATTCTTAAGTTATTTGACTTATTGACTTTGTTGCATGTCATTGGATCTTCATCATGTGATTAAGTGCTCACTATTGATCAAATTTAGACAAATATTAAGTCGAGGACTTAGGAATATTAAAGTCTTTGATCACTGTTCTGAGCTAATAATCATTAGGTCGAAGGGGCCAGTTTCACAATGATGAGGAAGGTTTAAGTTATAACTTAAGAAATTGATTCCTACCTATATCCATTCAACACAAAAATACAAATTACTATGAATTCCATGACTAAAAACCCATAGTGTTTTATTGAGAAACCCTAGTAATGGCTGAGAGTAAAGATAATTCATTTATGGGCTTATTTTTCTTCATCTAAAACTACAAACCATATATATGAGATGAACTTGAGAAATCCATAATGGATCTTCTATCAAATTCTTTGCAAACATTTGTAAATGGTCTTTTAAAAATCATGATAACTTTATATGATAATATTGCAACTTGTGCAATTATAAAACATGCTCTTCTCTCCATCAATCTTGTCTATGACTGATCTTTTGACATTAATGGCATTCATAGTGCCAACTATCTCCCTTTTGAAATCAATGACAATCATATTTCCAAAAATCTCCCCCTTTATCATTGATGGAAAAATAAATGCTTTGAGCTTGTAATACATGCTCTACTCCTCCTCTAGCATTGACTGTACTTGCATTGGCTTCTAATGAACATTAGTTGCATCTATTCATACCAAACTTTTTCCCCCTTAGGCAATGGAAAATTTTCATAAACACACCTTGGACACATGATTTGCTCTTTCTTTGATAAACATAAATATTTTACAGAGAGCATTTGCACTTTTTCTCCCCCTTTGACATCAATGGCAAAGGGACTGCAGCTTTCTTACTATTTGTCTAATTTTTTCTCCCCCATTATCAGATAAAGAGTTTATTCAAGAATCTATAATCATCAACTCATTAGAAATTGCAAAAATATGCATACCTAATTTGTCTTTTCTCTCTTCTTCTAAGGATTAATAAAGTTTCTATGATCCTCCACCTGGACTCATGCTCTATTACTAAGATCTAGTGGTGTGATGTAGGAGAAACCACTCCTAATTTCTGCTTCAAATACTAAAATTGTTCCTTGGGAAGAGGTTTGGTGAATATTTTTGTAACTTGATCCTGTGTTGGCACATATTCCATTATGACCTCTTGATCTACAACCTTTTCTCTTAAGAAGTGATACTTGATTTATATGTGCTTAGTTCTAGAATGCATCACTAGATTCTTTGATATGTTAATAACACTTGACTTATTACAAAGAATAGAGATATGTGATTTGTATTCTACCTTGATGTCTTTAAGTGTTTGATTCATCCATAAGACTTGAGTGTAACATGCCACTATTGCAACATACTCTGCTTCTGCTATAGAAAGAGTAAATTACTCTTACTTTTTGCTCAGCCATGAAAAGTTTGTTTCTAAGGAAAAATTCATCACCACTAGTGCTTCTTCTATCATACACACTTCTTGCCCAATCAACATCTATATATGCTATCAAAGTGAAATATTCATGTTTAGGATACCATAGACCATAGTCAATTTTACTCTTGATATATCTAAAGATTCATTTCACTGCATTAACACGTGATTCTTTAGGAACAACATAAAATCTTACAACCATGCACACTACTTGCATGATATCCGATCTTGATGCAGTTAGTTATAACAAGATACCTATCATTGATCTATACAAAGTCTGATTTGCATCAAGGGACTTATCTTTTTTTCTCAACTTACATCTAGTTATCATGGGAGAACCTACTGGTTTGCTATCTTTCATTCCAAACTTCTTGATCATTTACTTAGCATACTTGGTTTGAGATATAAATATCCCTTCATTAGTTTTTTTTATCTAGAGACCAAGGAAGAAATAAATTTCTCCAAGCATAGACATCTCAAACTCATTTTACATTTGATTAGCAAATTTTTTGCACATTTTGTTGTTGCTAGCATCAAAAATTATATCATCTACATATACAACAACAATTAACATATGTTCACCTTGAGATTTGAAGTATAGATTACTATCTGCACATCCTTTATTGAATCCTTGTTGTAAGTACTAGTCTAATATTAAATACCATGTTTAAGATTCCTATTTTAGACCATATAGAGCTTTCTTCAATCTACACACATAATCTTCTTCTTTTGATAGCTGAAAACCTTTAGGTTGTTCTATGTAGACTTCCTCTTCTAAGTTCCCAATCAAGAAAGTACACTTAAAATCCATTTTATATACTTTGAATTTATTATAAATATAGAATTTTAGAAACATTCTTATGGCTTCCAATCTAGAAACTGTAGCAAATGTTTCCTCAAAATCTATACCTTCAACTTGTGCATACCCTTAACACACCAATCTAGCCTTATTACTTATAACAGTTCCATCTTCATTGAGTTTATTTCTCAAGACATGCTTTATACCTATTACATTCTTATTTGAAGGTCTTCGAACTAATTCCCAAGTCTTATTCTTTTCAATTTGGATTATTTCTTCTTCCATGGCTTTTAAACAATTTTCATCCTTGCTAGCTTTAACATAGTTCTTAGACTCAATTTTAGATATTAGAGCAAAACTTACTTGCTCCTTGTTCATTACAACTCTTCTCCTTGTCTGAACTCCTTCATTTTTATTACCAATAATATGCTGTATAGGATGATCCTTTTGAAAAAATAGTGTAGGTGGATTTTCATTTACTTCCTTAGGCTCTTTAGTACCTACTTCCTCTCCAGACTCTGATTCTTCTTCATAGATGTCTCTGTTAGGTTTATCTTGTTTCAAGCCTTTATTAACCTTGACATTGATACTCTCTACAATCTTCTATAGCCTTTTATTGTAACATATGTAGTCTTTGATTTTGGTGGAATAACTAATAAATATTCCTTCATCACATCTTCATTCAAATCTTCCCAACTTATCTTCTTTTATCTTGATATAGCATTTGTTACCTAGCACGCTAAAGTATTTAATAGAGGTAGGTTTTTCATGCCATAGTTTATAGGGGGTTTTATCACTATTTACCCTTAGTTAAACTCTATCCAAGATATATATTATTGTTTGTACTACTTTTCTCTAGTATCCATCAGGTAACTTGGCCTCTTTTAGCATTGTTCTTTCCATCTGCTTGATTGTTTTTTTATTTATTTCAACAACTCCATTCTACTGTGGAGTCCTTGCTGCAAAGTAATGCCTATTGATTTCATGTTTCTCATATTAATCTATGAACTCATTTGAGGTGAATTATCCACCTCTATTAGATCTTAAGCATTTGACTTTTCATCCAATCACATTCTCTACCATAGCCCTGAAGATCTTGAATCTTTCAAATGCTTGAGACTTATCTTTCAAAAAATTTACCCATGTCATTCTTGAGTAATCATCTATTATCAACATGAAGTATCTTCCTCCTTTGGATACTCTTGTCTTAGTAGGACAATAAAGATTAGTATGAACTAATTATAAAGGCTCTATAGTTGCATACTCCTTTGTTTAAAATCTGACCCTAGTTTACTTGCCTTGCTGACATTCCTTGCAAGTAGTGTCTACAGATTTGGTTAGCTTAGGCATATATCTAACACACTTATTTGAGCTCACATTTACTAGGTTATCAAATTTGACATGACCCATTATTATATGTCATAATCAACTCTCATCAATAATTCCTATCAGGAAGCTATTACCATTCACTTCACTTAGATTATAAATGTTGCCTTCTACATTAAATGTGACCTTATATCTATCGTCACACATTTGGATGACATTTAACAAGTTGTGTTTCAATCCTTCAACATAAAAGACATCATGTGTAGGTAGTTTTTCATCTATATTCAAGGTTCTTTTACCACAAATATTTATTGTAATATTGTTCCCCAAGCTAACATATTCTTCCTTACATTTACTTAGTTTGATGAACTTCCTCTTGCTACCAATCATGTGTTTTGAGAAACCACTATCTATTATCCACAAATTTTATTCCTTGACATGGAATGCAATTTGAGCAATCATAGATTATGAAATTTTTTGATCTTTCACTTTCCACACATCCTTTGGTTTCTTGTTTAGCTTATTTCCCCCTTTTTCAGATACTTTTGAACCTTTGTTCACATTGGGAGTCATGATTTTCATTCCACTTTATATTTTTGGTCTTAGAAAGTTTGTTCTACATTATTTAACTATGTGACCAAACTTATTGCAGTTACAACATATTACATTTCTATCTAACAAGGGTACAAATGAATTTTTGCCCACAAAGTTGGTTCTCCTTTTAGTTATAACTCTACAATCACTAGCCCTATGACCAAACTAATTATAGGTATAACAATAACCATATAAAAATGATGAATATCTAGTCATAGCATTTCTTTGTATAGGATGAGGTCTTCTTAACTCTAGCATTTTCAAGTCTTTCATCCTTGTGTAACCATCTGCATTAGCTACCTTTGTCTTCTACATCTTCCTTGAGTTTGTAGAGATTGACTCATTATTCTTCTTCTTTTCTTTAGACTTATTTTCTCCTTTAGCTTTCTTCATATCAACAGTGCTTGTGTTTGTCTTTGTATCTCTAGAGGTATTTATGCAAGTTTTTTATTTCTTTGTTATTAATTCTCCTTCTCCTTTGAAGTTTCCATATAAGTTTGTAGATGTACCAGTTATGATACTTTTCCCTTTTTCAAAACCAATACCAAATTTATATTTTGATGGCTTTTGAGAGTTGATCAATTCATCAATAATTTCTAAACCTCCTTTTAGCTTTAGACCTTTGTCAATTTGTTCTTTAGCTTTTTCAAGTTCTTTTCTCAAATCCACTATTTCTACTTCTAAATTCATGCATTCATTAGATTTAGATTTTAGTTCAAATTTGACTATATCTTCTATTAGTTTAGCCTATTGAACTTGTATCTTTAGGCTAACTACCATCTTATCAAAAATTTCAAGACTTTTGGATAGTTTTTCAATCTCTTTTTATGCATGTTTCTTCTACTTTGAGTTCTCTTTTCTTATCTTTTCAATTTCATCTAGAGCAAAGATGAGTTCACCCTCTAGATCCACTTCTCCTTCATCTTCTTCATCAAAATCTTCAACTTTTCTTTTTTCTTGATCCACATAAGTTGAGTTTAATGTCATGAATAGGGATTCATTTCCCTCAGCCACAAAGGCATAATCATGGTCATCATCTGAGCTATCACACTCATCCAATGAATTGATATCTTCTTTATGTACAAACCTTTCTTATTTTTACTATCCTCTTCTTGCTCAGAGTTATATTTTTTGTTATAATGGCATTTAACAGTAAAATGTCCTACCTTACCATAGTTAAAGCATTTAAAGGGTAACTTACCTTTGTACTTTACAGACCCTCTTCTTAATTTTTTGATAAATTTGGATTCATATTCATCAGTCTCCTCAGATCCAGATGTAGGTGCTTATACTTTTACTTATTTGGATGCTTTGAATTTAGATTCTCTCTTGAAAGTATCTGTTTTTCCCATTCTCATTTCATAGGTTATGAAGGTTCCATGCAACTCATTAATAATGAGTTTATCTAGATCTCTTGCTTCCTCTATTATAGATATTTTAGAGTCATACCTTGATGACAAATATTATAGGACCTTTTTGACAATGACCAAATATTTGATATCTTCTCCAAGGCCTTTGATTACATTGATTATTTCATCTAATCTAAGGAGGTAGTCTACAATTTTCTCTTCTTCATTCATTTTAAGACTTTTAAAATTGCCTTTGTATATTCGTAGCTTGGCCTAATTTACCTTATCATCACCTTCATAAATGCTCTTCAACTTGTTCCAGATATCCTGTGCATTTTGACAATACATTACTTTGACAAACTCTAAGTTAGACAATCCATAAAGAATAGCATTTTTTGCCTTGGCATTGCTCTCATATGCCTTCTTTATAACCTAATCAGTAGGAGTTGTATCAAGAGTTGTATATCTATTTACAATAGACATCTATGAATCAAACCCTAATGAAGATAAATATGCTTCCATTCTAATGCTCCAAAATGCATAGTTTGATCCATCAAAGAGAGGTGCTTTATTTGAGGAAGAGCCTTCTTGACTAGCCATTTGTGTTCACCATCCAAGATCTACCTGAGTTGATTAAGCATCTTCTAAGGAACCAAGGCTTTGATACCAATTTTTAGAACGCAATTAGCTATTGAGAGGGGGTGAATCAGTAGATTGAATAAAATTAGTCCTTTAATAATTTTAATGAAAATAGAAAAGTATATAAAAAGATCACACACACACACAAATAGACACAACACTCAATGTACATGGAAAACCTAGTATGGGAAAAACCACGGTGAGAATAGCTACTAGAATCTACTATTATAATCTAGCCTCATAATCAAAACCTCACTAGTTATAATATTTACGGGCATCGACCCTAAGGAGATACCAATCCCCTGATTTAAGAGCACCTACTCTAAATAACCACCTACTCCCTAATGAAACACCAACTCAAATCTTTTGATGGTACCTACCTATTAGATCTATTATGGAGCTACAACTCCAAATTACAAAATTAACTCTAAAATAAATGTATTTTTATGTTACAGGCCTATTCTATAATTACTCATACTCTGCTCTACATTTCTCTTCTTCTATGCCTCTCTCCTTCTGAATTTGAATTTATTCCACACTATTCCACACTTAGTGTATATCTTAGATGATGTATATATGCATGGGATCTAGGTCTCACATATTCTATGTATTCACCATTGGTCATTAACTCATCATGATTCTCTTTATTTGATTTAGTTTAATCTATCAACAAGTTTATCACTTCTTGAATTCATGCACCACTGCCATAATTCTTTATCTTTTACTATTTTTAGCATATATCAGGCTTGATATTTGATACACATACCCTTTTTCATAATTTGGATCAATTAGAACAATCTATATCATTCTCTATGTTATAAAATATAGATTACCTATATGTTTCATTGCTTGACCATTGAGATGAACATATCTTTAAATACTGACCATTGATCTTAAGTTTAATGCCATGATCTAATGATCCTTGTTCAATTATCCCAACTTTATAATGTATCCATTAGATTAAGCTCACTCTCTCTATTATATCCTTGTGAGTTTCCTAACTTTAACACTTTAACTTTAAAATGCATCATTGTTCTAAATATAAAAATCTCACATGCTTTGTTAGATCTTTGTGAGCTTATAAACTTTAACTCTTCAAATTTAAGCTAAAACCATTAATCTTTATCTAAGTCTCCTGAGATTAGGACACTTGGTGCTCTCATGTGCCTTCTAAGCACTTTACTATGAATCCCTAAGCTTGTGACACTTGGAACTCTCATGTGCCTTCTGTACATTGTCAATCCCTATGCTTGTGACACTTGGCACCCTCATGTGCCTTCTGCACATTATTGTTGGTACCCATGCTTTTGACACTTAGCACTCTCATGTTGATCATTGACTATTTGACTTTGAAGCATATCATAGATCTATTGCTCAAGCTTTGTGATTATCACAAATGTCATCAACACATTCATTCTCAAGTTATTTAACTTATTGAATTTGTTGTACATCATTGGATCTTCATCATGTGATTAATCACTCACCGTTGATCAAATTCAGATAAATATTAAGTCAAAAACTTAGGAATATTAAAGTATTTGATCATTGTTTTGAGCTAGTAATCACTAGGTTGAAAGGACCAGTTTCACAATGACAAGGAAGGCTTAATTTATAACTTAAGCAATCAGTTCCTGCCTATATCTAGTCAGCACAAAATAGAAGTGCCTATGAAATCCATGACTAAAAACCCATAGGGTTTTATTGATAAACCGTAGTAATGGATGAGAGTAAAAATAATTCATTTTTGGGTTCATTTCTCTTCATCTTAATCTATGAACCATATATATGAGATGCACTTGAAGAAAACCATAACAGATCTTCTATCAAATTCTTTGTAAACATCTAGAAACAGTCCCTATAAAAGCATGATAACTTTATATGACAATATTGCAACTTGTGCAATTATAAAACATGCTCTTTTCTCCATCAATATTGTATGTGACTTATCCTTTGACATCAATGACATCCATAGTGCCAACTATCTCCCTTTTGACATCAATGACAAACATATTGCCAACATTGATTTATATATAATGCTTATAAGTACTTAAAATATTCTAATAAATAATAAATAGATGCCTTATAGTTATCTTAGATGTAAATGAAGTACAATTATTACATATTTATAGATAAATTAAATCACATCAAGAACATAGTTGAACATCATTGCATATATAAAATACTTCAAGCATTGAGTTGAATCACATAACAGAGTGCAATCACATCAAGAACATAGTAGGTATATCAAATACATTAGAGAAACATTAATCATGAAAAGTGATAAAATAATCACTTCAATTAGGATCATGACATGGATTATGAAGGCATGGTAGGCACATCAAATGTATAACAAGCTCCAAGCCTTATAGAATATGTGTTAGATACATAGAGAACCATATCAAGTTATGAAAAATATTTTAATCACATAAATACAAATAATATAGATGAATACACACCAATTAGATGAAACACACGTAGAAATTCAAAACACATCAAATACTCAGAATCACACCAAACATATAAGATATATTAACTCATAGTGAATACATACCAAAGATATAAATGAGTACATAAAGTGGAAGATGATAGTACAAAAATAATCAATACAATAATAAATTTTATCAAAGAAAGCAAGGATATGTTCCATATTTCCCTTATATTTTTTCCCAAGTAGACATGGGATGTAACCATGACCTACTAGGAAGCCATAATCATGAACTTATAACCTACTAAGAAGTAAGTCATGCATGTTTGCCTCAACAATCTCATTAGTACCATATATGAAAAATTAGTGAAACAATAAATCTATTTATAGGCATATGATATGTACATAAATTATATACCAATTATAGTCATAATGTACCAATATTATAAAAAAAATTAAGATGATAAATACAAAAAAATCATAATATATTAAACAATTATTTCGCCTGACGAAAAATGTGTGGAAAATGCCTACAACTAATTGGAGAAAAATATCATAAAATTAGCAAGTTTCATACATATAAATGAATTATAAATAAAGGAAATAAAAATTGGATCCATACTCAACCACAATTTCTATCAGAGTTTATTGAATTACTTACCTATTTCTAAAAAAAAAAACCAACATCATTTATAAATTATTGTGGGATTTTGAGATGGTACAAGGCAAGAAAATTAGGGGGATACATAATAAACTATAATTAGAAGAGAAAACTATAGAAAAAAAATAAAAATGAGAAATTGAGAAAAGACAATTAGAGAATACGGCTCAAAAGAAACGTGGAAACTTGGCAAGAAAAAATAATGCAAAAAAAATTCCATTGAATTTTAATCAAACAAATCAAGTAAAAGGGTGACTCTAAAACAATAGTATAATGTAAACTTAAATCATGAACATCAATATAAGAGGTACAATGAAGCCAATAAATAGTTATAATTTGAGAGCATGAAAGCAAACAAAACCCCAAGCAAGTGAACTAAAATAGAAGAATCTTGGATGGAAAGAGAGCATTCATTGAAACAAGCATGCAATACCAAGAAAAAAGAAGGGAAGATATAAAATTAGAGAGTAGTTGTTTAAAAGTATAATTAATTAGTAATCAATGCTAAACAATAAATCATCATAAATAATTGAGGCATTAATATTTTCATAAGAAAAAGTAGGGTGTTGAAAAACCCATGAATCAAGGAATAATAAAACATTATCTTTGTTATCTTCATCAGTTTAATTTAGAATAGTTTCTACTAATTGATGTTTCTCAATAATATTATCTTGAATAATTGGATATTTTTTTAAATCTTCTTGTTGTGTCATATCTATAGGTTGTGATAGGCACACTCTTTTGGGGATAGACTTATGTGCATATATCTTATTCCCTTTTACCATAGATATAAATCTCAGTTCTTATTTATGTAGGAGTTATTTATTAGTTTTATATTTTGTATAGTTGATATCCTTTTTATTGTAATTACTTGATTTCCATGCAAACATTTCAAACATTCATGAAAATTATAAGAATTTTATTTTGTTTGATGTATCCATGGTCTACCAAGAAAAACATCATAAGATTAATTATTTGGTACCACGTGAAATGATATTTGAACTTTCTTTAAACCCAATCTAAAAGGGAATATAATACAACCAAGATCCTTTGTATAAATACCATTATATCCTATAATACACCATCAGATTATATGTCAATCCATAGTAAATATAAGCCTATAGATAAACTCTCTAGTGTAAATGTTCAAGCTTGAACCATTATCAACCCTTACTCCATAATTTTCAGGTCTAACTAAGAAAGCTCTTACGAATGAAGTTCCATTGTATGCCCCATGTATGATCTATTATTTGAAATCTCATTGTCATAAAACACCATCTGAGGAGATGTTTTATTTATTTTAAATGAACCAACCACACAAATAAAACCATAAAATGGATCAGCATCAAAGTCCATTGGTACTTCGTTGTACTTTTTTAATATCATGTGGGAATTTCTTTTGTCATTGATTGGTTCATGTGATTTGGAAGAGGTTTGGTAAAAATATGTAAGTGCTAGTTTGATGGAGTTACAAACTCATTCAAGTTGTTGTTGTTTTCCTCTATTTGAATTTTATTATTTCAATGATAACTTATATCTTATGTTTAAAAGTAATAAATATATTTGAATAATACCAAAATCACAAAATACTTTTACATCAAAGCTCTTACGAAATGGTCTAGAGTGATCAAATTCTCTTAATAGAGGTAAATTAATAATGTTACACTCATTAAATCTCTTCAAGACACTTTGTAAACTTTCACTAAGCATATTATAATGTTTGTACTCCTTTTGTTTAGGTAATACAAATTTTGTAGATGGTTATTCTACAAAAACATAAGGAACATTAGCAGTTGAAGGATTTTGAGAAACATGAGAAGAAATAGAAGTGCATTGATACATAAAAAGAACTTGATAAGCAATAGATACATGTTGAGAAACAATAGCATTTTGAGAAGTAAGATAAGAATTGGGAACAATAGAATTATAATTACAAATAATATAAACTTTGAACATTCGTAGGTTTAGATAAAATTTTAAAAATGACTACATGAGAAGGTATGGGTTGAAAATATTGGATAAGATTAATTATATCATGATGCTAATCATGATGCCTTGAAAGGAAGTCTCTAAATTTAAGGGCATAACCATCATTATGATTTATAATATATCCATTATCTACCTCATAGGGTGCATCCTGAACTCTAACCATATCTTGGATTATTAAGTGACCCCATTGATCACAATCTATGTTTTAACATGCTACTTATTTCAATACCTTAATTTATTGATCTATTTTATTGGGATTTTATATGATATGCTTTTTAAATTTTGAAAATATTATTAGCCCTATCTTTTGAATGTAAGCAAGATTCTTCATCATAATTCAATTCACTTACATGAACCTTATCAATTTTAGATCCATTCACATTCTTATCTCTCAAAAACACATCATTCCCATCATTTACAACATAAAGGACAATTTTTTAAGCAGAACTAGGTGTATTTTCATAACCCATTTTATTTTTTAAGCTAGGTATTTAACTAACCAAAGGAATTTCAATAATATCAATATGCTTTCAAATAATCCTAGAACTATTCCTATTTGGATGCTTGGTTCTAATCAATTTTAGTGGCTTAAACTAAAATCAAACATAGAATGTATACACCTTACAAGTATACTAGGGTTGATAAAAAATCAACCCATGTCTTGGGATCAATCACAAGGAAGCTAAGGTTATTGGATGTAATAGCATGAAATGGAATTAACTCTAAAAAAATTAGATAAATTCCTATTTTTCTGAGGATTGATCCAGATATAATGCTAGAAGGGGTGTAAGAGAGTATGAGTTCATTAAAATGTAATACGGATAAATAGATTAAAATTAAATTGTAATACAAATACGTGATTACTTATAATTATGATGAATAACATGTACATTGCATGATTAATTCCAAATTATTTTTTCCAACACTATAAAATGTTGTACATGCAACATTTACAAGTTGGATCAATCGATACACACTTGGAACTATGTATGCTAGGCAAATTCTCATACGCTTAAAGAAAATTATTAATAACTTTAGAACACTACAATATCATATATAATATAGTAATTGATATGAGACAGAGATCAAATAAATAGAGTGATTTTTATTAATTATGGAGCCTTCAATAACTTGAAACCATTACGAATAGAGCATTCATTCCCAATGGGGATAGTGAGGTTTATCTTTACACACATTATTTTCTCATTAAAATAATGGTGCCCCTCTTTGTGTGTTGTACTACCATATCATACCTTTTTATTCTAAATAGAAATAAAACACTGCTACTAAAATCCACAACCTTATAGGATAGATAATTGATCCTAAAACAAGCATGCAATTTAATAAAATTAACTCTAAAATAGGAGAGATAGTTACAACAATTTATATTTTTATGAGAACAAGCTTCCAAAGATTCTCAATTGTCTAGATTGATAGTTTTTACAACAAAAAACACATAATAAAAGTTAAATATTCCTCCCTCACCCCGAATTATTTTTAGAAATACACTATTACATAATCTTATGGAGGCTCCTACATCAGACACCCAGAACATGAACTCTCACTCATGGACTCACTATGATATCCTCAATGGATTTTCCCTTTTTAAAAACTTTGGATTAAGACTTTCTAACTTGCATCCTCTACTGTGCACCCTTTCTACTTGCTCAAATAATCATAATAGTCTTTATTCCTTGTGATCTTGTTGATTTTGATGTCTATGATTTCTTCCATTTCTTATTTATCTCCCTTAGGCATTTGTGTTCTTCAATCAATGGTGTAAGTATCTTCATCTGGGTTTTTTTCCACTTGTGTAACCTTCAACAAATGGGTATAGATTTAAAACATTAAATATA